>JAOTQE010069259.1:2427-17240 GCA_025631205.1 Nesometra sesokonis
GCCTAACCATGCTTAAGGGTCAGCCTACCATGCTTTAGGTTCTTGCCCATTACCTACCAGCAGCAGTCTCTAGTTTGGGAAGCATGACACAGCCCTCAGATATAAGTTGTACGAAAATGCACAATTTGACACAAAATTATACATATGGTATTTTTTGACAATCATTTTGACCACAATGTAAGGTTTTAAGACTTTATAGGAATTAAAATTACAATATTTTTATCCTATAATTATTTGCCTAAATTCTGAGCTATATGTTATGTGTAGAGCACTTAAAATCTGCATTTCTAATTATGTACAGAATTTCTAGTCGATATCCATCTCGGTAATAGCACTTTCTTTATTTGAAAGCTTTCATTTTGTAATATAATTATTCTGAATACAATGGGATTCCATATTGTCTATAATTGCTCACGAAATTACTGGAAGGCTACAGAAACTCTATAATGAAACTTCTATTTAGCGTAACAGAAGATTATTCACGACTTGCTAAACAACTTGTCCACATCCCTGCAATGGGCATCCATAATTTATTAACTTATGGCCAGAAAGGCAGATGCCCCAATTGATCAACCACTTGCTACTACTTGTTAAATTGCACTTACATAAACTTGCATTGGGCAACTACATTTTTAAAACAGCTGCCCGAGGTGCTAACAATTATGTTAACAAGGCCTGTAATTGTTATGCCCTAATGAATAAATACAGGCAGTATTTATGATCTTCCATGTTATGTTAATTTTCACAAATGTATCATCCAAATAATATTACGACTTTAATTTCATATTGGATAAACTTGTATATAAAGAAAACATGATCACTCATATCAATTTCCCATGAATATTTTATGTAATATAAAATTTTATATTTTTTGTAGGATATGGAACGAACCATTATCTATAGCTACCGATAGTGTTATCATTTTCAATGTGCAATCTACCTATTATTTATGCATATTAAATATATTTGACTTTTACATGGTATTTATATTTTTCTTTATAAAATGATATTCTGAATTTATGATATTGTTGCAACATGATAGCTTTGAACTTGATTTAATTGACCGACCGATCATTGTGCATACTCATCACCTACAATGGACAAACATCTCAAACTAAATCAATTCAACCATGCGGTATCATTGTAGCCGATAGCATGTATTAATTCAACGCCATCAGGAAATGTTTGTTTTGCTACGCATGACTGCACCTTAACATCTGACCTCCCACGACTTCTAGGTCAACCCCTAGTGGTCGTAGGTCATGGTTGCCATGCCGATGGCAACAGAGGCTGGCGTGTGGCCCATGTTGTCAGCATGAATTCTATTTATTGGCCAAATAAGTTAGCCATGTCATAAGATATTTTGATGATGCTGTGTGTTACTCATTGTCGGTATGATACGGTAGTTCTAAACCTGTCGGAGCGTTGCTATCATTTTTATCTCCGACTGCCTGAAGTAGGTAACTGTGATACAAATTAAATCACAATTATCGGACTGAGTTGGATGTATCCTAAGAATGTTTGTCAAAGGGGCAGGTGGTTGGCTGGGTTAGATTGGAAAAAATATGCGAGACGAAACTAGAATGAAATGAAAAGAAAACAAATTATAACCACTATAGAAGCTAGACATAATTATTTCTGGACTACTTTATCTCTGATTATTTTCAATTGTAGGAGTAACAAATAGTTACTACCTAAATAATTTTTCTTGGCATGTAAATTTGTCATCTAATTATTTTTAGTGTAAAACAACCACAAAATTGAAGGTACCAATAGACTTGAATTAATTCATTATAAAAGAGTAAATATTAATAAAGGAAATATGCACAGTAAATGGACAATTTAAAAAATGCTTGACTTATGCCTCCCCTCCCCTTGTACCTGAACACTCTGGTAGTTAAGCCACAGATTAGCTTACACCTTGCTTACACTACGCTCTTCTTAAACGGCAAATCTGAACATATCATAACAACATTTTAATGAGCCCTGTTCGAGTTATCCACAGCAGGAAAGTAGTTTTGTTTGGATGAGATGTGTGGGGACAATTGCTATCATGATTTTCCAACAAGTAAAGCTTACTATTATTTCAGAAATTCTGCCAAACTTAATTTTAGCCTGTAAACAATGTTAAAATACTGTCCATCTACATTTTACTACCCACTCTTAAACTGTTGCCAATCATCCTTTGACTTTTCTAGCTATATCCCCGGACATGAACATATATATCTTGATGGTTGTATTATGATATGCTCAATCTTTAATCTTTCCTTCTCAAATACTGGTAAGAGATTCATGCGAACAAGAAAAATTGCACGGTGTGCAACCAAAACATTTTAAAAGCTTGTCAGATGTAGTAACAGCTATTTTAAAATTAATGATGATATAGTATTTAACTGAGATCAAGCATAACCCATCTTATAAACAATAAATGTAACACTGAGATAGAAAAAGCATGTCCTCGCTTGAATGGTATTTTAATGATTGTTACGATATGCTCAATATCCTACGTATCAAAAGTCAGCAACTAATGGTTATGCAAACGTTATTAGATAAACTTGAGTCATACAATTTTACAAATGTGTTCATTCATGCATGACCATACTGCTCTTGCGTCACCTTCTCTGGGGTACGATTAAAGTAACGTGGATTATGTAAAATTGTACTTTTTTCCAGAATATTTTTTGTATAGTTTATTTTCTTTACATAGTGTAATGTTCTAAAAAAAAATTACAAAGAACATTTATTTATGTCTTGTGCTATTTATATTTTCTATGGCAGAGCATCATAAACCTTTCAGAGAATGGTTTATAGGAGTTTTTATAAGAGTTTTTTAAAAGAAATAATGGTATTTTATAAAACATGCCAGCTACAGTCACTTGGCAAGGATTCAAAATAGCTTTAAGCTCAGTCAGTGAACTGGTGGAAGTCACTGTGCTGTGTGTTAAATCATGCAGGTCATTCTGTGCAACATTATAAAGGGTAAAAATCGTGAAAATGTTATTTATTAAAATGTCCCATCGCGAAAAAAAAAAAAGGTCGCGAAATGTCAAATCGTGAAATTATGAAATTGAGGGTCGCGAAAATAAAGGGTTTTACAGTAACCTTCTTAGTGGTTGATTTGCATTTACAAACAAGAGACAGCTGTTAACTGGAAGGGCCCCATAGCTAAACAGTTTAATCTACTGGAAAACATAACCAGAGACATTCATTCAGATACACATGAGTTTGCAGTTCAAGTGCATTCATCACTTAATTTATTTCCCCAAAATTCCATTACAGAGGATTCCTTTTTAGGCTGGTGTTCAATTTTAACCATAGCTTGTTAAAATATTTTTTTTTCTTCAGATTTTTGAATCGCAAATTACACGTGGGGTGGTTGAATATGTTATATCTATAAATGATGGCAATGTGGTTTTTGAAATAAACTGCAGGATCTTTCACATATCAAATTGCAACAATTTAAACTAAAACATGAACCAGATTGGTTTTGGCAGACTTGTAAAAAATTTCTTGTTTAGTATGTGATGCCTAGAAATGTTCACCTACAATCTGTCTAAGACACAAGACCTGGTATAGTGTAGTCAATATTTCAAAAGCCATGTACTGAGTCCACATGCATTTTGAATTGAATTAATAATGATAATGAATTAAATATTCATATTACAAAAATTCAAACTTGAAATGAATCATCATCACTCAGAGGCACAGAGTGGACTAGAGGTTGCACATCCAATGACTTGCTTATTCTAAAGGGTCATGTCATGTCATTTACAGCTACTACACATCTTTCAGTCCACTACAGGGGTCATATATGACCAGTACACCGGGGTAACTCCTCCTCATCTAGAAAGACGTACTTGGTTTTCATAGTGCACATGAGCACTTTTGTGTACACTGGGCTTATGGTTTATAGTCATTATACGGCAAGACTTGTTCTACCACCAGAACCATGGTGCGAGTTGGACTAGAAGCCGTGCTGTTGTTTTTCCTATGGTTCATCTTTCCCCTGCTCTAACTGCTTGGCAGCTACAGTCACCTGTACATGTCAACATTGGAAATAAGTCTTTTGTCATTGCAATGCATCCTTGGTATATCATTCTGAGATATTCCATCTAATTTATAGCATACAATATTTTACATTGTCTATATCATGCAAAATACCAATCCCTTGATAGCAGCTTTATCTTACGCCGTGGCCTTGAAAGGTAATAGTTGACTATAAATTATCTTTCATAAATAAAAATAATCTTCGTTTGTTCAGAATAGGCTTGTTTATTCCCTATAGTAGCATTACTGATATTTAGTATGTATTATAATTCTAAAACCTATTTGATTTTTGATGGATTACTCTAAAATTATTTGATTTGGTAATATGAAACAGGATGATAATGAATGACTGTTAATGTGTAAGAACAATAGTCAAATGGATGAGTGGTGCAGGAGTCATTGTCAGTGGCGGCAGTGGCAACCTACGTGATCGAACATAAACAACCATCGTGGTCCATCGTCAGATGACAAATCACGATACGGACAATAGGCTTTCACTGTGTGCGACACCTCACCTCACCGCATGCCTCCCTGACAGGGTTTTCCACTAGGCGAATTTATTTATGCGAATAAAAGAGCAAACGATTGTACGCCTCTGTAGAAAACATTTTCGCAAAATTTTACTCACAAATTTTTTAAATAATTAATATCAACACTTTAGTAATGTTAAAGACAAAATTTATATAATTTACGCTTTCTATAATTATACTTTAAAATAACAAAAGAAATAAATATTGATGTTGTTTATAACGTACATTCGCGTGCAGTACTATAAGACCGATTCGGTTCAACGAGCATGGATGTGTCGAGTTTACTCCAGTACTCTGACTGGCTGTGCATTTTTTTGCTTCGCAAACAGTTCAAACTACCAAATTCACTGCAGCAACAAACTGAAGAGAAAAAGCAAATGGTCTGTCGAATGATTTCGGTTGAGAGAGAAAATTGCGCAGGCGTACAGGTGTTCACTTTCTGTGCGCACAAATAAATTTGCCTAGTGGAAAACGACCTTAACGTGCATTTGTCTGTATAGCGGTAAACTCGATTGAAAATTCGATCAAGACTGCATAGAGCATGCATGACGGGCCTGTATGTGGTATAATCAAATCACATTCTTTAAAATTATATGATTTTAATTAAACAAACATTTGTTCACACTCAAAATATGTTCGATAATATTTTATTGCAATTAATAACTTTCTATGAACATTTTTATTGTTTAAAATTCTGATGTTAGGCTGAGCTTTCCAACAACTATTGTGCGGTAGGTATATCGATAACTCAAGTTCAAAATTCAACTAAACTGAGACAGCATGCGTCAATGGCCTATCACGTGTTAAAAACCTCGGTATTATAGTTGATCACCAGAAAAAAACATGTTAGTGTCTTGGGCAGTGGGATTAATTTTCATCTTCGTAATTTAAGTAGGATTCGTTGTTTTCTTGACCAGTCTACCTGTGCTCATGCAGTCAGATCTTTGATTCTATCTCGACTGGACTATGGTAACTCTTTGCTCGGTGGTCTGGCCGTTTCAGACATTAAACGTTTGCAAACACTGCAAAATAACGCTGCACGTCTTATTTTTCAAGCGAGCAAACGCACCACCGCAAATCCAATAATTCAGAAGTTGCATTGGCTGCCTGTCCAGCAGAGGATTGAATTTAAGATTCTGGTGCATGTTTACAACTGCCTGTATGGCTCAGCACCTTGTTATTTGCAGGATCTTATATCTAAATATCAGTCTGGTCGGCAAGGTCTTCGGTCTGCTAAAGACCAAACCCGCCTTGTGATCCCAAAAACCAAAAATGTGTTCGGGGAAAAGTGCTTTTCAGTCATTGGTCCTAAATTGTGGAATAATTTGCCTCAGAATATTCGCGAAGCTACAAATGTGCAATTTTTTAAGAAACTTTTGAAAACTCATCTTTTTCCTTAATTATAATCATATCGTTTTTATATGTAATGTATCTTTGTTATGTAGGCCTATAGTAATTTGTATGTGCTCGTTCATAGACCTTAGTACTGTACAGTATTTTAATGTACTGGCATTTGGATTTATATTTTTATACTTATATTTTGTAATACTTTTTAACATTTTAAAATTGATGTACAGCGCTATGATCTTTTGGAATGGCGCTATATAAATACATATATAGATAGATAGATAGATTTGAAGAATATTAGCCCAAATGATTACCTCCGAAAGAAGACGGATCTCTACTCTCACTTTGCTGTCAAACACAACCTAGAAACAAAAAATACAAACAATTTATCACTAAAAATAGTTACCACTAAATGTGAGGTCTCAGCACAAAATGAGTCGCATTGTAGGCAAGATCAAATTGAGATCATCACCAAAATAGGTATGAAGTCAAATTTTTTAGAAAATTAGTTTTAACCAATTAGGAATACTATGGTACTTATATTTCATTATAATTATACATTTTAGGTCAGTTTTCATGTAGAAAAGTGTCCTTCATGCAGATTTTCTGAGATGTATAGTCTTTTAACTGTTTATTTTTAGATTGTTTTATTTGCCATTTTCTCAAAACTGTAATTCCATACCTGAAAATTTCAAATGATCATATCTTGGGATGTACTTATCCAATGAGTGTCATTTAAAATGTAGATTACAGTTTATATTGTGGTCACTAGATGGTACCAATAACTCAATTTTGGATTTTCCTAACATGAGACTCATTTTGTGGTGAGACCTCACAAATAAAGATAAACTTTTTACTTGTGAATTCAGTCCTTGAACTCGATTGAGGTCAGGTGAGAGAGGAGGATCGTGACCGTCGACCTCTGTTAGTCAAAACCTGATTGCGCCCTCAATCTGGTCATATCTTGTTTAAGGTAAAACTTAATGTACAGTTTACTATTTAATAAATTTAAAAAGTAAATGGATTATTGAATACAGTGGTGTGGTATATTATATATAAGGTTGTTGTTGGCTGCTTGTACAAACTGATATGCCAATTCATTTCTATCTTAAATTGTTGGTAAACGGAAGCAGTGATGTGGATTTTGGTCATTTTTCTGGTAGCCTTAAATTTAAAGGATAAGCTTTGTCATGGTTTTCACAAGTGCCTTGAGCACTTTAGTGGAGATGTGCGTTCAATAAATCTTATTGTTATTATTATTTATTATTACCACAAAGAATATATGCTTTTACTGACTTTTAAAAGATAAGGGCATAAACTTTAACCGCTTGAGAATCTGTCTTGCAGTAACATACTAAAGATGTATAAAAGAAAGCTGAATATTGAAAGAAAGAGATCCATGACGACCAACTTTCAACCCAAAGATGGTACAGGATGGTGAGTTACTCTTGGACATAGAAACAAGAAACAAGTAAAACAAAATGCTTAAAATTTAACGTACCGGTTGCGAATCCTTCTCATCCTTTTTAGGCGTTTGCGGCAAATTCTTTTGAAAGTTTTGTAAAAGTTGTGGTGCAAAGTCGGCAAAGCGCTGATGTAGAATGGATGCAATGCTAATGGCTAGTGGAACATCAGACATCTTGAGTTTAGCTTCATATATTGCACTGGCCACTTCCCCTATGTACTTGGTCAAATTTAAACATTTCAAATCATTTACTAAAGAATCACGATTATGATCTCCCATCATCTTCTGCAAAACAAAATTCATTAAAAAAAATTCCTTTAATATAATAATTAAGATTTTTATAGTAAATTAACCAACTACAATAGTGCACAAGACACTTGTTGAATTGCTGTTCCATTTTTAAGGACTTCCTGATCCCCTAAGTGTCACATCATATTCTTTACAGGCAAGCTGTGATACATTCATTAATCCACAACAGGGGATGTATGAACCAGTACACCAAAGCACTAATTCAAAGACCCGTTTGTTCTTACCATCTAATCAGTGGATTTGGTACGTCTTGTAAAGTGGAAACCTCCCTGTCAATGGCCATAGACACATTTTTATTGACATTCCTGAAAATTCTGTGATTTTCAGAACAATGACAGGCGCGGATCCAAGAGGACAGGGGCGCGCAGAGGGTCGCGCGCCCCCATTATCATCAAAACGCAGTTGCGCCTCCCCCCCTTATATTAAGTGCGCTGGGTCAAAAATTCACCTTGAAAACCAAAAGTACGTTTAAAATAGGGTAATAGGGCAGCTTTTTTTTTTGCTCCTCAGGAAAAAGTTGGCAACCACGCCCACCCGGAGTGGTAGAGTGCGCGCCTCCCTTTCGGTGAATCCTGGATCCGCCCCTGCAACGATACAAATTTCTGTAAAAAATCTTCATGACACTCTAATGCCTGTGAATCATATTACTGAACCAATCTTAAACAGGATAAGTAATATCTAATAAAATATAGAATGCGGTCTCTAGACATTTGAGAGGCCATTTTTGTTGAGAAGGCTGTCAAATGTGGGACATAAGCAAGTATATGTTAATTTACGTTTAACCCCCACCCCCCCCCCTCCCATTCCAATCAGGCAAGATTGTCATAAGCAGACAACTCCTGTAAACACCTTGGCTAGACCCAAGGGTGTTCGCTTAAGAGAGGTTTAATTGTACTGAATTACGCAACTGGTGGGTTACTACTGTTTGCAATAAATCAAACTTCGAAAAACAGTTAAAAGAACTTACTAGTTTCTTGATAAAAGCAGTATTTTTCTTGAGGCTAGAATCCAACCTGTGAAATGAATCCTCTTCTGGACGCTTGCCTAATGAGCAAAAGTGTCAAACATTGTTATTATATTACTGTACTATTAGTTTATGTGGAAAAGTAAAAGACTGACATATGACAAAAATAACAAAAGAATTGTACAACCATCTTTAATATCATAAGTAAATAGTGAATAAATAAAGAAATAAAACAAAAACGTTGGAGAAACCAAATAGGTTTGAACAAGGACTCCCGAATTAATTTACCAGCATGCAGTACTCTAAAAAGAGAAGGGAGATTACATTCCACAATATTACATTGGTGGAAACAGTGGTAGGATCAAATCACGATGAGCTCACCGGTTCAACTCTTACAGGAATTATACAACATTTTTAATCCTGTTTAGAGTCGTGAATGTAAAACATCAACACACCATATTCGCCCTATTTTTCTATGCTGAATTCCATCATTTTTTACGCATGTGTTTATATTTAAACCAAAGCGTAGTAGATGCCAAGTTTAGGTTTCTCAGTTGGGGGTTTGGGGCCTTAATGGCTGGCCGATATGTCTTGGACAATAAAAATGTTATTTGCACTGTTTACATTTCATAATGTTTAGTTTTATAGATGTTCTTCTTTCAACCTACTAGAAATATGTTTGGTGTCAATTCTAGTGGAGGGCTTAAATTTGTACACTTCACTCTAAATCTACTTGTGGATGCCTTACCTGCTGCTTTCAAGTTCTCTTCTCTCATCTTCATTTTATTTGAGATCCTTAACTTGACTTCTGCTTCAATTTCTTTAGCATGTTTCTTTAAAAAAAAAAGAAAAAAATATCAAAAATGAATTTTACATAGATGTATCATCTTAACATCACATTTCTTTCTCATATCACTTCTAATTTTGATCACAACTATGGTATTGTTACTTTATAATGTTCACTAAATTGTTAATTTTAATTAATCGTTAACTTTGAATTGAACTTACTTCCTCTTCTTCTGCTTCTCTTTGTTTAGTTTCTTCTTCTTTCTTTTTTGCATCTAAAGCATCTTGTATCTAAAAATAAAAATTACAAAGCTGGGGTAAATTTTAAATCTATTTTTCTTTAGCCAATTGGCTAAGGTCAATGTTAAATTTATTTTCTGTAGCCAATTGGCCAAGGTTCCATGCCCCGACCCTTAGATCCGTGCCTGATAATACCTCAAATGCTGAGATAGAAAAACCTAAGAGTGGGCAGCAACAATGTAAGAGTAGGTGGTAAAATGACTAAAAATAGTATTTTTACCTTTTCAGAGGCATAGGGTTGGTGCCAAGTTGAAATTGAATTTGATGATAACTATGGTTTCTGGTACTATGTGGTTATCATGACCAAAAAGTCATGAAAACGAAAAATTGTTTCCCCATGTCTGGCTTAACCTAGCTAGGAATAGCCACGATTTCCATGAACCTTAAAATCATTTTCTGATAGCTTCCCATGTTCACAGGGCACGGAAACCAAAGTAGTTTCCCATGATATTTGAAGTTATGTGGCCTGGAATGACGCTGAAATAATACTAATTCAAACAAAATCAGAAGTTTTTATTTAGCTCTTTGCCTAGGGGCAAAAGAGGCAAATTAAATACTAAATTTTAGGTCTTATATAAATGTCTTCAAATAGATGACTGGTTAATGAAGCATAAATACCTACCATTTTCTCTTCATTGAGATGCTTAGTCTGGCCAAGAACAACTTTGTCATTAGGAGAGGGCTCAGTGTCACTCTTTATTGGTTTTTTCCCAATAACTGTTGTTCCAGATTTATTAGTTGTTGCTTGCATTTCAACTTTCTCCTTATTTTTTTCGCTTTTCATCTGCTCCTTATCATCTTTCTTATAGGTAGATAAGTCCTTTCTTCTAGCATCATTTCTGCGATTGTCTTTATAACTTACTTGCCTTCTTTCTTCTAGTTCATTCCTTCCTCTAGTTAAATTTCTTGGAGGACTTTTATCCTTCCTTTCCTTTCTGTTCTTTTCATCATTAGTTTGCTTACTCATGTCTTTGTCTGCATCTCCCTTAGCCCGCCCTCTATCATCATCTTTCCGTGCTCCACGACTACTCCGTGCAGGCCTTTCATATCGCTGTGCAGAGTAGCTCTTCGGACTCTTAGCCTTAGTTTCAATATTTTGAGAATTCTGTCCTTTATTGGCACTAGATTGTGTTACTGGTAAACTCCTAGGAACAATGACTGTGGTCTGTTCTGTCATTGCAGTTTGTTTACCTCTAAACTTTGCATTATTATTTGCATTTAAAGTTTCTGGAGAATTTGAAGGCAGAGGAGAAGATTCCACACTTACTGAGCTAAACTCTGAAGGACTTAATGGGGTTGCACTATTTTCAGGAATATAAATCTCAGCACCTGTTTCTTCTAACAATATATTCTTTTCTTCTGATTTCTTTTTATCAATTTCAACTTCTAAAGCAGACGAAGCTTCTTTTGTCACGTTCATTTCTTTACCTTCGATATAATTTATATCATCTTTTAGATTATTTTCTTCCTTGCTTTCTATTTCTGCAATCTCGTCTTCATTTTTAGCAACATTTTCCAACTTTGTTTTCTCTTCACCTGTTTTATCTTTCCCATCTGTCAGGTGAGATTTACTTTCAAGAACATCTTCAAATTTCGTAGTTTCTGTTTGCTCTGAAATTACTGAGTTCTCAGTTCTTTTTTCTTGATCCATTGTATGTAATGTGTATTGAGCTTATATCAGATTTTACTGTCTTCTTCAATACTATGTACATCTCATGATTTCTCATTAAGGTTCAATTTTCCTTCTTTCCTTCCTTATTTGTCCATCATGTAAGGCTTTCTTGTGTCTATGTCAGGTTTGTATATTAAAGCACTAATTTGCTCTAGCATCAATTGATAATTTTCATCTTCTTTGTAATAAGTGTTTTCCATTTAATTATAAAATCTTGATAAATACCTATTGAGAACAATGGTTGAAGTAATAGATCATTAAATAGTATAAAATAAAAACTTATTGAAAAAAAATATTGAAAAGTTTGCAGGCAATATGATTTGAGGCAACTAAATACTGTCGGAGTTGAGGCATGTGACAGCAATAAAATCCACGCCATCGTGATATGATTCAATATTTCAACATAAATTATGTCATCATCAGGAATGAGTTGAGGTATGTGAAAAAATTTTCAAAAATATTAAAAAAGTTCTTATTAATTAGAGACTAACCTGTTTCTGTTCCCGATAATAAAAGTTGCGAACTAGCCTGAGCCTACCAAGACCAGCCCATGCCCAACATAGGCCTAGGCTACTTGTAGGCATAGAATTCAGGTTTTGTGTGGCCCATGCATGGTACTATTAGCTTGACACAGGCCTAGGCCTAGATAGATCAAATGCAAAAACAAAACAGGCCTACACACACAGCCCGCAGGAACCTATGGGCTACAGGCATGGGAAGAACTGCAGAGAGTTCCCCAGAACAAGATTCTACAGTTAAGACCCTGGGTCATAGGCTAGAGCCTGTAAGTGGATAAGACTAAGCTTAGGCCTACTGCTTAGGCCCACGTCCTACTTAGCCTAGCCTTAGTTCCTAAGCGGCCAATATAGGGGCTAGGCACTTGCCTTTAGGCTTAGCTAGGCCTAGGCTTTTCGGGCCTACATTAGCATAACGTCTCACAGGGAAGGTTAGCATTCTTGATGTTTTAGGCTTGGATTATTAATAGAATTTTAGTCATCCTATTATTCTGGAGCTATAAACTATCATCTCAGTATTTTTTAAACGTTAAAATTAGGTAATACTGTTTAATTACCAACCTAAAATTGTCCACAAGCAACAACAACCATCATCTTGAGGCCCGATGTCTAGCAATGTAGGTGGCAGCAAACACTGATTCAAAGTCAAAGTGTTCTATATCCACAACTTTGTAAAATTAAATTAAGTTTCAATTTGTTTGAATTATTATACCCATAATTTCATTTATGGTAAATGTTAATAGTTTCATTTAACCATAATGTATGCCTAAACACTAAAAGACTGACCTTTAGTTTATTTTATTTACTGTTTTGTTTTTGTTTCCTATGCTTTTTTGGCATTCACGGGCGGATTTAAGATAGGGCGGAAAATAAAATATCAATATTATTAAGATTGTCTATTGTCTCACAGTACCCAATCACTGTAAAAGATGACATCACTCTATGCCCAAACTACAGAAATGTGTCTGAAAGCTGAAGTCCACACTTAGCCTACAGGTTAATTGTCTTTTAGCATGTAAAGTTTTTCAGGGCCTTCGCTTCGCTTGCAAGTCTGAACTTCGAAAACGAAACAAGCTGATCTGGAAAACGGGACATTTTTGATGAACTCTAAGGGATATTTTAGAATGTAAAGTAGTGCATTTTTTCGAGGCCTTCGGCCCCTGAACCCCGACCGGACGTCGCAAGTCTGCACTTCGACACCAAATCAAGCTGATGGAAAACGGGACATTTTGATGGACTTGTCTTTAAGCATGTAAAATACCGCAAATTTTTTCCGGGGCCTTCGAACCCTGGACCCCACATGGGGCCCTCAGTGGCCCCTGCCTCATTCTAAATTTCTCGCTTCGCTGTCTAAACTTCGAAACAAAAACAAGCTGATCTGGAAAACGAAACATTTTGATGGACTCAATGTGTTTTATAGCGTGTAAAATAAGGCAATTTTTCCGTGGCTCTAATGCGTCTTTTAGCATGTAAAATACCGCAAATTTTTCCGGGCTGGGGTCCTCAGAAGCCCCTATACCCAGCCTAAATTGCTCGCTTCGCTCAAGTCTAAACTTCAAAACCAAGACAGGCTTAACTGGAAAACGGTACCGTATGGACTCTATAATGTGTCTTTCAGAATGTAAAATACCGCAATTTTTTCGGGGCTTTTCCCCTGAACCCCAACAGGGCGTCATCGGCGTCCCCTATCCCCAGCCTAAATTGCTCGCTTCGCTCGCAAGTCTGAACTTCGAAACCAAACCAAGTTGATCTGGAAAACAGGACATTTTGATAGACTCCAATGTGTCTTTTTAGCACATAAAATACCGCAAAGTTTTCTAAAGCCTTCGGCCCCTAGACCTCCACCTGGGGCCTTCGGCGACCCCCAGCCCACAGTCTAAATTGCTCGCTCCGCTCGCAAGTCTAAACCAAGACGGGCTGAATTGGAAAACGGAACATTTTGATGGACTCTAATGTGTTTTTTAGCGTTTAAAATAAGGCATTTTTTTTTCTGGGGCCTTCGGTCCCGGGCCTCACAGCCTAAGTTTCGGACTTTGCTCGCAAGTCTCTCCCTCCTTTCATTTAATCCTTGCTGTTTCCCCTGAGGTGAGGCCTATGTTATAACGAGCTTTGGCTGTACATTTGGGATTTGATAAGGAGTTCCGCATATGGTCACGTCTAACCTCCTCATTAAAATTCCTAAATGCGGGCCTGGCCATTCACCCGGACCCCTTTAAACTTTGACTTCCTCCCGGCCTCTCTCCTCTCCACACGCCCCACCCCTTTTTCCAAAAGTCTGCATTCGCTCCATCCGCGAACATAGAATGTGACAATAATAGTTTTTCAAAAATGGCACTATTAAATTTTTTTTTTCTCAATGTTTCACATTTAACGCAATTGAATGTTGGGGGATTGAAGAGAGAGAGAGGGGGAGAGAGCTAACCGCTGCAACTTCAGCATGTTGAGGCTGAGATAAGCAGGGGAGAATTCAGGATTGTGATTAGAGGTGCGGAAGTGGGCCTGTCGTGGAAAAGGCAAAAAAAAAATATATAATATTTTTTTTTGTCAAAACCAAATCGGTAACCACGTCAATCCCGGACCTCTTTGCTAGTCTCTGGATCCGCCTGGCTGGTTCCCCTGTCTGGGGCCATGGCGCCACAACGGGGGAGGGGGTCGAGGTCCAACATCAGCCCAACCTGTGGGTAATCCAACAGGGACCCGATGGAACCAGACGGAGTTTGGAGTTCACTGTCTATGTTCCCACGTCGGGGTCTGTTATATCTTATATCTAAGTTGGTCCAGAGGGCGCTATCACGATAAAGTTTGGAGGAGAACTGACATGGCGGCCTTCACATTGACAACGTGAAAGCCAGCCCAGTAAATTTATTAATTGGTTCAA
>JAOTQE010069270.1:0-17231 GCA_025631205.1 Nesometra sesokonis
TTTATTATGAGCAAGTTAATTTCAAAATTAATGTCATTGATTTTTTGGTCATTTTCAAGTGACAATACATCTTTAAAGTCTGTTTTGACTTATTTTGACTACCATCCACATACACATATTGCCACATTTTGTAAAACAATTACAAATAATTTTATAAAAATTAAAGATTTATGTACAGAATGTGGGAAGTAAACAAAT
This sequence comes from Nesometra sesokonis, assembly GCA_025631205.1. Taxonomy (NCBI): domain Eukaryota; kingdom Metazoa; phylum Echinodermata; class Crinoidea; order Comatulida; family Antedonidae; genus Nesometra; species Nesometra sesokonis. Next base: position 199 of record JAOTQE010069270.1, read on the forward strand.
AAACAAACAATAAAACAAATAAGTCAAAGCCAATTCAAGGAAACAAAAATATTCACAACTACAACTTATGGTTGGTTAGATGTTTGTGTTGCTTTAATTTTAGTCACCAGATAGCACCTGTGATTTTGAAAATACTCTAAAAGATGATGATAATGAAGATGATGATTATGAAGATGATGATTTTGCCGACGGTGACAGGGGCAGCAAAGCGGATGGCAATGGCAATAGTGACAGAAATTGACAATGTGTAATGCAACAATTCTTCTTACCATCTGTGATGCATGTGGTTGCATCCTATACACAGCTACGATAGTTTTAAACTTCTTCTCTTGCTCGACCACTTTACATATTGCATAGACACTACACATCATGATCTATTCACAAAAAAACACATCAACTAAAATTTTCTCCTGAAATTTTATTTTCTCAAGAATTTCCCCTCATAAATTATTTTACAATCTATTTTAACCTAAATTTTTCATATTATTGTACAGAAAAAAAGGTAGAAATAAAGTTCATCTGTAGAACAATGTGGTACTGAAATGATCCAACCCAACAAAAACCTCTTTGTTTTTATAATAAAGTGTCAATGTGGTACAACTGAGAACATGTACAATGTTTTAGGCAATACCTTATGGTTCCAGCTTAATAACTATCTCAAGAAATTTCACTTCCACCATTTTGGAACTCAGTAATTTTAAAAAGTATTTACAAACCTGGTCTAAATGTCGATCTTTGAGTAACATCGGTTGATGAATGATACAGTGATCTAAGCATGTCCAAATCTTTTGCGTCTATGGAAAAAAAACGAAATTGAAAACTTGACTAATGGCCATTGGGGAAATGCAGTAGTGATTTGCAGTTACCACGACGAACTGCGATGATTGTAGTTGCTGGACTGTACGCTGAACTGCAGTAATCATCATAAATCCATTGCATTTAACAAGTTTAAATCATAGTTGTATGATTTTAATGGATAGATAGTCAACTTCCATACAATACATAGCCCCAAAGTGCAATTCCATGGAAGTGTCTACTATTAAAGGACATGTCCAGCATTCAACCAATCAAATCGCTTTATGTTTTAACACTGTTGCTACGGGGAAAATACACCCCCAATGTTTCATAAGTTTCTGATTTATCATTAAATGGAAGTAAATTTAATCCAAATATAAAGACACTGGACAACTTGAAATATATGTAACATACATCAATAATTATTATGACCGTAATAAATGTTAAAAGTACAATTATAAAACAATTATTATTATTTGACTCAAATGTTTGTTAGGAAGGCTGCCTAAATGAGATTGTAATTCTACAGTGTTAAGTTGACTTGCTTAAACAATAAATCTATGGTTTAAATACAGATGAATTAAACAAGTTTTCATAAGCTCAATAGCTCCATTGAATAGAGTGGTCTTTATGAAAAAATATAGACTTAGGCTATGTTCAGATTCACGGCTTAAGCGGAGCTTAGCGTAAGCGAGGCGCAAGTTAATCTGCGGCGTAACAACCAAGGTGTTCGGACACAAGGCGTAGCTAAAGTCATAAGCAATTTTAAAATTTCCGCCAGTGGGGTTTTCTACGACCAGTGGGCCGTAATTGATTGGCCAATGCAGACTGATTGTAAATTGTGATTGGACAACGCGTAGAACAAGGACAAAACCATTCAGGTGTACGAGGCGTAGCTCCGTAGCTTACGCTAAACCTGGGTTTGCAGGGAGCACAAGTTACGCTCCGGAATAGGGACTTACGCTAATCGCCGGCTAGTTCAGACACAGATAATTGTACACCGCGTACGTTACGCTCCGCTTAATCGTTGAATCTGAACATAGCCTTAAACCTGTCATTGCACAGTGTTATTCTTACCTCTCTGCAGGACTTGTTTGTAAGGAAAAGTTTAGACCATTTTCATCATTAACACAAATTAACGTATCGGTCGTTAAAATATACAGGGCGCATGAACTGACAGAGATTCTGTTTAAATGTTGCCAATATCCCAAAGTTGATAGGGAAACTGAAGAGGGCATGTGTAGTATAGGTAAACATTTTTAAGGATTTTTTTTTGCCCTGGAGTAACGGGCCAAACACCATTCAAAAACATACCGGACCACTCAGCGAAAGGATTAATCAGAGGAGTATATTTATAGCTCTTCATCAGAGCTGCATATACCTACCAGATCATTAGATATTTCTAGCTTTGAACAGAGGTCAACAAGACGTTCATAAGCGAGATGCAATACTTTAGTGATGTAGACATTAAGAGAGGCTGATCGCATCCCTCTTGTGGTACCAACAGCACTGGTGGGCTTGGATGATGTTGAGTTGTCATCGCTACTACTGCCAGCAGATAACCCTGATAATGAATTACTAGGGGTGACTTCTGTGACTTTACTGCTGGGCTTCATGGGAGATTGGAACCTAGAGGTGATAAAAGTATAGAATTAAACCTCTGTAGGACTTTTATGCCGACTACACTATAGACTACCATTAGTAGTCATGAAAACAACTATTAAAAAATAATAACAGGTAACAAAAGTGTCAGATTTTATGTTATATTTATAATATTTCTAATATTAATATTATTTGCCCAAGCAGCTGGCGCAGCTGTGACGTTTCGGACTTACAACCATGAGGTCAGTGGTTTGAGGCTCCCTCTGTCAGATGTTTGTCTTCATAAGGAAGACACTTTATCCACGTTGCCTCGCACCACCCAGGAGTGTAAAAGGATACCAATGCTATATGCGCTTTTATTACATAGGTGGTTGTTCCAATGACTGGGGGTAATAATTGTGAAGCGCTTAAATAAGCGGTATATAAATGTCACATATTATTATTATGGTTAAATTTAGAATTTTTTTATTTTTTGTGAAAAATATGGATTAGGGAACAATGGTTTATTTAATGCCTAATTATGAGAATTGCCCACTTACATTTCTGATGCTCTGTTCTTTGGTGCAGGCGTTGTACAAGGCTCTCCTGAATTAGGTGGCTGAAAATCAGAAAATACAGTGTAACAACATCATTCTTAATAATAAAATCTTCTTTAAATTACTCTCTTTTGGTTTTTATTCATAAAACAAGTAGGTTTGGAGTTATTCCTATAACTTACATCACTTTATATAGCGAGTTATAAAAACAGTCTCAAGGTGCTGTGGACTAAATATTACATATTCAATGACTCCCTAGGGGTCATGCCATGCAGCAAGTACTGCCTTGTCTGTCAACTGCCCACAACACAGGTCATATGTGGACCAGTAAACCAGGGTAACCCCTACTCATCTTGATATACTGGGTTCTTAGAGTGTACATAAGCATTGTATACACTGGGCCTACATTTTATAGTCTTTATCTGAGAAGATATGTTCCATCACCAAAACCAGAGATGTGGGCAGGCCTTGAAACTGAGAAGTTGATTTGGCTGTGATTCATGGTTCTGCTACTTTACATCGAATAGCAATTTTTTTCACCACTTATATGATGAGAACTATGTCATGCTTTCTAAACCAAGTCTCATGAGGCTTAGGAAGTGGCAATATCTGTTAGGTCATTGGAGAGAACCTGATGTGATCAGGTTCGAACCCAGGACCTCAGGATTGGAAGGCAAGCATGTTAACCACCAAGCTACAGCGCCAGTACTACTGATTAAATTTATGTACTTACCACATATGGTGAGGTAGTTGATAAATTGATATAATTGTCCATTGCGTCAAATAAGGGGGACCCACTCTTCCAGCCTAAACTGTCCAGTATCAAACCTTCAGCATTCTGCAGATGCTGGAGGTAAAATTATAAAAACATTATTAAACTATTGGCAATTTTTTATGCTTGAATTTTTCTTGAACATTCTTGCTTGAAAATGGTGGATTCAAATTAATTAATTCCAAAAACAAAATGGCTTTTAAAGTTTTCTATCAAACTCATTTTATTGAACACACTTTAAAAACTACATAGTGCTCATTTGGAGAAGTGGGAAGGTGACATGGCAGAGCATGTAGTCTAGAGTTTTCCAACCTTCAAGTCAGGGATTCAAACTGTACACAGATGATTTTTCTCGACCATTCATGCAAAGATACCCCAGTTTAAACTGTTGATAGACTATGTAAGTAGCTTTCTATGTCCCCACTTGCAATGCAAGTAGACTATGGTTCATGGCTATTCAAATAAACAAAGTACATTGGGTCCCATCTTTTCTATACATAATATAACCAAATTTCACGATAAACCAGAGTTGCTTAAAGCCATAAAACCATGAAGCCAATGTAAACATAGGTAAACTTGACTCACTAAACCAAACTGTCCTGAAAGCTAAACAAAATAGGCTGTCCAACTGACTCTCGGTTTTAGGCAGCGGTGGGGATGGTTTTGACAAGCAAAAAAAAAACCAAAAAAAATAAAAAAACAAAAACATTTTCCTTTATTTTATGGCTTTTTGTAGGGGTGTGACTTATTTAATGTTTCTATTCTTCAGACATTATACTTCCTTTTCCTCTGTAGTGGGACTCATTTTCTCTGAAGGGGAACACTCGAGGGCCCAATTTTCATATTCATGTGCTAGTTTTATTTTCTCTACCTCCTGGGGGTTGGGGGTGCTCGAGCCAATTCTAAGCACCCCCCACCCCGCCAGATATGCCACTGTTGGGAGTGTTAACACTACTCACCTTGACAGCATCTCTTGTTAGTTTTGTTTCCTCTTTCAAAAACGTCTCAATTACTTTACAGAAGTCATAAGGTTCAATGTTGAAAATGCCCAGGATCCAGGGAAAACTTGCACTAGTCTCATAGTTACTGAGGTTGCTTAATGATGGAGACACTTAAAAATAAAAGAAACATATTTTAATTTATCATATAATATAAGAGCCAAATAGCCATTGCAAAGAAGAGAACATCAGAGAAAGCCACCATCTGGTGGGGCATGTCATGGCAAAACCATGAAGTTGTACCAAAATTGAGTTATTATTAAAACCATATTACACTTGTTATAAGCTTTAAAATGAGGGGGTCAATTATTAAATCAGACATCCCTAACTGAAATTATGGAACAAAATGTAGAAAAATCTCCTTTGTATTTGTTTATCTCTTGCTTATTTGCTTATTTCTCAGTACCTTTTTGTGCAACAACTTGGTGGTTTTGATATGACATGCCCCATATTTGCCTTTGGTTGTATAGGTGTGTGTGAAAAGCTAGGCCACAGTTTAAAAACAACAGAGTACCAAAATTTGGTCAGCTGATCTTAAAAACCTTTGAAAGAATGGAAAACAGGTTTGTAGAAGGTGCAGTCACAAAGCCAATCAACTGAACCAAATCAGCCTTACAGATAGATAGATTGGACAGTAAAATATAGGATCCCAAATATATCTTGTGTACTTTTTGCACCGGTCAATAGCAAATATAATATACCTCAATAGCAATACTGTGTGAAGTGACTTACATAATGTTCCGTAAGTGAGAAGTACGACCTCTAGTGAGCAGGCAAGCAGCGATTTATGAAACGTCTCATTGCACAATAACTTGCTAAAATTTGTCTGTTTTAATCGATCAGCCTCCTAATATAAATGCAAAACAATATTATTATTAATACTATAATTAATTTTATGAACAAATAAGTGAAATGAAATTGACAGATGTTTTCTCTGATAGTGTTACTCTTTTTAAATTGAAGATCATACACTCCCTTATTCAAGAGAACGCATGATCTTCTTTGTATTATTTGTATTTATTTATTGTTTGTGTAATGTTTATAGATTTTTAAGTTATATTATATATGTTATATTGTTTAACAAACCTGCTAGTGGCGATCTTTATCACTGTTGGTTTTTCAAATGAATAAAATTAAAAATTTTTAAAAAATGACCCAAACATTATTCAAATGAAGATGACTGGGTTTAGTAGTGATCGAGCTCAAGAGATTCAGGCTGAAGGTAGGTGGAAGATTGAGCCCAGGTTAATTGTGGCTGATCATTAAGTTAATGGACCCAATTGTCCGTGGGCCTGATCATAAGTTACCCAAACAAACAATTTTTATGGCATTCAAGATGTTCAAGAATTGTAATAAGAATCTAAACTTACACTTGTCAGCATTGCTTCCATTACCCTGAAGTAAAGTTTACACCCAATCTGAAAGCGTTGCTTAGCAATCTCACACATGTGTATTCCCATAGTAGATGCAAAACCCTGGATGAAGTCACGCTCAAGGTTGGAGAGTCGTTGCTTGATAGTTGAGGTTGGATCTTTATGGCATTGCTGCAGAAAATGATTAATTTGTTTACACAATTAAATTACTGATTACTGTAATAATGAAAAATATACACAAAGAATTTAGGGGTTTTGCTATAAAGGAAGGGGGTAGAGGAAATTTAGGGATTGGTGGGACGTTAAACTGTCATAATAGTATAGGGTGAGTGGCAGACTAACAGATTGTCTGTGCACTGAATTTCAAGCATTTTAGCAAATTAAAAGACTATTTAACTTCTTTTTTTAGGCAGAAATATTAATGTAATATGTCATTAGAAAGGTAATGAAATTTTCTTTTCAAGTAATATTATAGTATTTGTTTTTTAAACTAAATTTTGATGAAATTTTAAAAAACTTTTGATAATATTTTTTCACAACAACACCAAGTATAAAACCTATATTCTCAATAAAACAATTTAATAAACTGCAAATCAAGTCTTATTGAATTTTCAAATAAGCGGATAAAATAAAAATACCAAAGTTTTAAAATATGTACAGTATTATATTATATTATAATATCCAACAATATTAAGTTGAAAAAATGGGATGATTGTTTTTAAAGAAAACAGTGCTAAGCAGAGTTATGTATTGTAAACACACTAAAGGTCCTATGTTCTTTTGTGTAGCCTTAACTTACTTTAAAGTACTGAAGGAGTGTAGGTGATGGGGTTGAACTGCATGAGTTGAGGAGGTTCTTTAATCCCTGAATTGTATTGATGGCTCTCCTGAAAGAAGAATGGATTATTTAATGTGTTGGAGAAAAAATGTGTTGTGCAAGCCTGACTGACCTAAATCTTAAAAATAAAGGTAAATGTTTAATTACTTTCATTAATTTGACACCCTTTTGACTAAATACATTAAATTAACTGTAAATTGTGAAGAATATATAAATATATCGCAGTATTACAACTCTAATATTAAATTACAAAAAAAGTCAGAAGATATAATAAAAGGGGCCAGCTAAAAAAAAAAATAATTGATCAACCAAAATTTTCAAACAGTTGTGTGCTTCGGCAACACAACATTTTTTATCATCATTTATTGCATCCCTTTGAAAAAAATAACACCCTCTAACAAGGTGGATCTATCATGTTAAATTACTAGGAAGATCTACCTAGAACCATAGAGAACTACCTAGTAACTAGTTAGTATATCTGTTGATTTTATTGATGCCTTAAGGTCAATAACTATAGAGTGTTTGTTATGATGTCAGTTCTAATTATTCTGAAGGTCCATTAATAACTGCATTTACCTATGTACTTGTAGGGCATTTCTGACCATATCCTTGGTAGCCTCCCTTAAAGAGAGCTGACCTTTTGTTATTTGGTTAGTGGGATGATAATAATGTGTTTATGTGGTACAGTAGATAGCAAGGTTGGTGCATGGTAGTTTTTATAGGGTTAACCCTACTTATATCTACCATGTTAACAGAGTTATTTTTTTCAAAGGGATGTTTTCATAATCTGAATTCATGCTAATCATCGTGAATCATGTTTTTCTAACATTATAAGGGCACTTCGAGCGATAGTGTTTAAGTTTATGACAGGCCTATTTTAGAAGACAGCCAGAATTTCCATTTTTGCTTCATCACTTTATTAGTCAAGCAATTTTTTAGCGAATTTAATCTATCTTTTGCCGTACTGTCAAAATGTCAATTTTTATTTATTATCTATTTTGTAATTTTAAGTTTTAGATCCAGAAGGATGATTACTACAATTAAGATCGAGCATCATAAAAAAAAAATGTTTTCATGTGCAATCAGGCAATGCAGTAAGGAATTTAAAAGATAACTCAAGGCATTTTGTATTTCATTCTATAAACGAGTTCTTTATTTTATATCTTATCTCCATATAAGCCTAACTTCTTCTATCTTATCCTAGTTGCATATTATCTTAGTATGTTTTTGCCTGCTACTATTTTAGTTCTGATTTGAAGGTTGGAAAAATAAATTTCGTTTACTTGTATATGAAAAATTTGAAATTGAACTTTCAAATAATAATGTGGCATTTACAGCGCTTATTTCCAAGCACTTAACAATTATTACCCTAGTCATTAGAACAAATGCCTATGGAATACAATCCATTCCATGTTGCAGCTGTTATCGGTGCATATGGCATTTGTACCTCCTAGGTACCCACTTATACTCCTGGTTGGAGAGTCAACGTAGATAAAGTGTCTTGCCTAGGAACATAAACAGGCGACCAGAGTAAGCCTTGAACCCACCGACCTTGTGATTGGAAGTCTGATGCACAATTTCTGGGCCAACTGCTTCCTCATAAAACTACACATACCAAATAAAACTACTTTATCTCAAATAACCTGACACCAGAATGTTTTAAAACAAAATTAAAAACATACTTAACAGGGGTCTCTGCCTCCCTTGTATACCTAGTAGAATCTGGTGGTGTTAGTGTAAGACGAGGCTTTTCGGGAAACAGGTAGCTTTTCCGTGAAAGAAAGTGCAGTTCATCTATGTCTTTTGTTGTCTTGAATAACTCTTGGTACCGTCTCTGTAGGAAAGCTATCTGTTTTAGAGAAAATATGAAATATGAATTATGTCTTGATTCTTTTGTAAATAAAACCGGTTTTTCTGTCGATGGGTAATCCCAATAACGGCAATTTGAATCGCCGTATTTGATCGTTAATTTTGAAAAATAACGATTTTCACAACGATTGACAGAAAAAGTGTTCACTTTCAACGTTAAAAAAAGTTTGACAATTTGGTTCGTTAAATTTGGGTGCTCGCGAGGCAACATTGCCTAGGGCAAGAATTTACATGTTTTGGGCCTAGAAAAAAATCACACATTTTGTTTATTTATTAAATTTTCGGGAGTGGTAACTTGCTTCAGAACATAAAATATACAATTATGTAACTAATATATAGAAATTGCAGTTGAAAAGTTTGTTAAAATTGTTTTATTGCGATCTTAATTCGTCGCGAAGATTTACGAATTCCGTTGCACACAGCGTACTAAATAGCGTTAATATAGCGCTCCAGTGTGATTTGAATTTTATTTTTGCTTGCCTTTCAATCCTGAGGTACTGGGTTCAAACAGACAGAACATTGTTATTGTTATTATCATTATTACCTCTGTTAATTCTGAATAACATTCTTCAGTTTTCTTTTCTTCTAGGGCATCTATGAAGGGTAGTAGGTGGCGATTCTGCATATTGGCAACATCCTGGTAATCCTGTAACTTGACATGCTCACACAGAACACGTAGAACGCTCTTCGGAGGCTCAGAAGATTGAGGTAAGTTGGATGGTCGAGTACCTGGTTTAAAACAACATACAAATTTTTACCATTCATCGATAGCACCTTCACACTCCTGGATTGGAAATGTATGCTATACAAACATTATTATTATTTATTAGTATAATAAAAAATTAACTGGAGGAAATCTAAATTTAAAAAGGAACCATAATTAATGACTTCTAATAGATTTTCAGTCACATTTTTTTTTATTTCGTGTCACATCTAACAGCAAGTTAACTCGCCACTTACAGGATGAGAACTACACCATGCTTTCTAAACCAAGTCTCATTATGAGGCTTAGGGAGTGGCGTTGTTATGTCATGGGAACCAACCTAGCATTCAACCAGGTTTGAACCCAGGACCTCGGGATTGGAAGGCAAGCATGCTAACCAACAAGCTACAGCGACACTCACAAATTTATTTTTCATGCCAAACTGATGTGGTTTTCTAACAATTAACTATCTGTAAATCAAAGTTAAATATATTTTCCATGCAATTTGGATTTAACTTACACAAGTTTGACTGTATACAAATGGTTCAATTAATTGAAGTCCTAATTGGATGCTTCATGGGCCTAAATTCTCTAAATTTTCAAAGAGTATTATGCTACAATGCTGTACTTACTGAAACGCTCTCTGAGTAGGAACACAGGAACTTGTTTAATGACATGGTCAACACAACTGACCATCAGTTGAAATGAAGTTAGTAGGTCATTGCAGTTCTCAAACAATGTGCCTGAACAATAATACAAAATTATAAGGTGGTTATTATAAGAAAATTGTCTTTTTTTTGTATACCACAAAAGCGTACAACCCGAGCCAAATAAGCAGTGCGACAATCTCAGAAAATGTTTTTTTGATTGGATCAATTCAGTGTTGTAAAACACCTAGGATAACCCACAAAAGTCCAAAGTGGACTTATTTCCAGTGGGGTCCTTCTGGTGGTGATTGGGCAGTACACCGGGAGACAATCTCCTTCTCTTCTTTGAAGGGGTGCACTGCATTCTTTAACGTGCACACGAGCCGTGTTATAGACGAAATAAAGGCTTAACGTCTTATTCGAAAGACGGCGTGCTAGTAACTTGTATTACAACCCTCCAGTCGAAACACAAGGAGAGTTGCGTGGTTATCAAACCATGGATCCCACGGTTCAGCGCACAACACAGTAATTTCCACCAGATAAATGAACTGAGCTATATACCACTCTATTTGGTCTGGCCTGGGAAAAAAAAAACCCCAAAAAATGTCCTTCAATTTATGTACCCTCTATACTTTAAACTGATTTTTTCGAAAACGTTATCTATTTTACGATTTTACCGATGAATGTTGATTTGTGTTTATTCTGTTATAAGATGATGAGAATGATTCAAACTTTTGTTATTTTTATTCATTGTGTATCTACATCGTCCAACAACAAAAAGAAACCAGAAATTTCACAATGGGGTCTATACACACACTTGCCCAACAACGCACCAAATGGAGGGAACTAGTGAAACGTGCGATGTCCGAGGACGTTCAGCGTTTCTGATGATCTACATCGTGATCCAGTGTAAAAAAACCGCATTCATTTGATATTTTTTCATCAAAAACTAGCCTTTTTTCACATATTTTATGAAAAAAAATCCAAAATAGCCATCATACGATATCATAATTATGCAAATTACCAATTGTTTCCCCTTTCACCATAAGCCAACACCCTGCAAACCCCATCATAAAAACAAATTTTACAATAACAGGCCTTGATTTTTTTTTTTTTTTGACTAGTCCACTGGGCAAATTGGCTTTGCATGTCACTAGCCCACAAGCAATTAAAATAGCCCATGTCAGTGGCAACTTAATCTACAATGTGTAAAAGTGACTGCTTGACACTATTCACTAGCCAACTGGGCTAGTGAAATGAAAATTCACTAGCCCAGTGGAGTTTTCACTAGCCATTGTATGCTGGGCTAGTGAAAAAATCGAGCCCTGAATAATCTTTTTTAGTATTTTTTGCAATTTATTTCTAAATCACCTATTTTTCCTTTTCTGTGCGTACAAACCTGTCCGAAAAGAGGTGGGAAAATAACACTGGGCAGTGAAAGGGTTAATGGAAAATAAAATGAATTAACTACTGTGCTTTTATTAAGTGATTTTAAACAATATTAAATGTTGTTTAAGCGACTTTACCTTTAGCGATGATAAACATAGACCAGCAAAGCTCTGTATGTTTGATGAGTTGGGAAGACAGAAGTTCACGATTTGTGTAATTATTATCCATTGCATCTTGACTTTGAAACACATCACGGAAAATACTAAAAAAAAAAATGAATTGTTAGTAAAAACAAGAAAATAATGTTAACTGGTTGAATTTGCACAACTCACTGATCAGTGAAACCCACTACCAATTACGCAAAAAAAATTACCCCTAGACATTATGGGATCATTTATGCTTACTTGTTTTGCACCAAAAATCAGTGTTTTGTTATGCGTTTAGTTCAAAATGCTGTTGTATTCATGCTCATTTTGATATAAACACCAATCTGCCCATCCAGATTCACCAAGTTTAGAAATCACCCAACCAGTATTTAAGTAGGCCAGATTTGTTCAAGGCCGTGTTTAAATTATCCGATAAATTATCGCGATAAAAATTATCCGATGAAAGTGCTGCACAATGGATGTTTAACCTATACTGAAGTAATAAAATTATCCGATAATTATCTGATAATATTCCGATAATTATCCGATAATTGACCTAAAATGCGATCATTTTTTACCTTTGACATGGGGTCAACTTTGATCTTGCTTTTGCGAGGATTTTACCACGGTGTAACCAGGGTGCCAAGCGAGGAAAAGGGAAATCACCAAAAAACACAGGAAGTTAATGGATTCACAATGCACTATGGTCTACACTGAGTTTGCGCAATTGTATTTTTAAAATTGATTGATTTAATATTTTATTGGATAATCCGAAATTCCTGCGGAAACACGGCCTTATACACAATACAAACAGATTCCAAAATCTTCCAGCAAAATCTGGTCTGAAGTTACTAGGTACAGGGCAAAAAGAATAAGCACATGGTAAATAATACTATTGACTGGGCAATGGATGGAAATATTGACTGGGCTTTCTTTTTTAAGGTCTATAGTATTGTGTTGATTCTTACCGTTCCATTTTTTGGAATAGTGCAATAGCTATGCAGTATTTCTGCTCAGCCTTCAGCAGATGCTCTACAACTATGCGGCTTAGCATATGCTCAGCTTTCAGTAAGTTCATCTTTTTAAAGAACATAACGATGCTGAAAAGATAAAAGAATATACTATGAATATTAATATGTTATTCTTATAGAATTATTTTATTATATTTATTCAGTATTTTGAAACATCAGAGATAAACCATGAAAGTCTGAAGTGAACATATTTTGAATTAGGTCCTTCTGGTGGTGATTATTTACATATGTCCATATATTTTATGTTGTAAATGTCTTTATATTTAGAATAAATTTAACTCAATTTATTGAATTTATTGATACATTTGAAACTTCTATGAAAGATTGGGGGCGCAATTTTGACGTGGCAACAGCATTTAGAACATTACATGATTTGATTGGCTGAATTCTGGAAAAGTAGGGGCTTACATGTAACTGCACTTTGGGACTATGCATTCTGTGAAGTTTACCATCTAGCCATAAATAATAAATCTGTGTAAATACTCCTCTCTTATTAAATTTTTAATATTTTTAAATGCTTTACATTTTTAAATCTACGTATTATTCAGACAATTGGTATTTTTACCTTCTTGGTGCCCATATACAATCCTAGTGGAAAAATTATCAACACATAGGTATGATACCCGCTGTTCTCCATGGGATTCTTTAAGCTATACTGATAAAATTTATGGTAACACACTGTATACAAAGGCCGCTGCACACGTACTGTAAGCCAACCATAGACGCTAACAGTCACTTGTGCCGCCACCGTAAGCCAATAGCTTACGTATGCAATGAAATGTCATGCACTGACGGCGTAGTGCAAGGTTTTCAACATTTGATATTTCACAGCTAATTGTGCTCATGGCGAGGGTTGTAAACTTCATCCTTAAACTTTGCAATGCGCGACACAAGCGTTTATATGGCAAAAAGTCCATGTTGCCAAGTGTTTGCATGCATTATAATATTACGTCTATCTGTTGGCATATAAACTGCATGCCACCCCAGCACACAGTGTAATAATGGCACTTGAAATTTCACTGCAGAAATTAGCTTACGACGGTGGTACGAGTGGCTGTTGGCAAGCACCCTGGGCTTAAGCGTGCAGCAGCCTTATTACATCTCACGCAATGTGTGCAATGCACTAAATAGTGTAATATACACTTTAATTAGGCTACTCATTGGCCATTAGGTGTAATAGCTCCATTACAGCTTAATGGCCTGGAGAGAATACTGGGTACACTTAAACCAGGTACGATGGTCGCAAGACTAAACCATCGCTCCCTGTGTGTGTGGTTGCCAGACACAATGAGTCTTTTACTCATCGACTGATGTTTTTTTTTAATGATCTCCATGTTAAATCACTAAAACAACCATCAACAACTGTCTGGCAACCATACACACATGAAACGACGGTTTAATCATTCGACCATCAAACGAATGTCCCACGACGCAGTGAGTGCCTGGCTTTAGACTTTGGTCCTAAAAAGTTGATACCTACTTCATGTTTGATGTTTCCAATATCTGTGTTATTGACACTGATGGACCCTGTTGAGTAGTTTGCTCCCTACATGTTGATTCCCTAAATAAAAAAAAGGAAAAAAAACACAAATTATAATTTCTCATAATAAAATAATTAGCTTTATCAGTTAACATTATCACTGCTGATACCAATCCTACTTTAGGCCAAACTGAGGCTTGTTTCTGTTCCGAGATATTCCAAGTTGTTGATTGTACATGTAAATGCTCAAAATATTACCTTTTTCATAGTATAATTGCAGACTCAAACATATTTTTATTTGCTTAAGATAGTACATGGTTTGGAATGTTCTGTGCAAAGGGTCACAATCAATGGAAAAACTTTACTACCAGCCTATATATTACTTTAAATTTATAAAATCCTTTAATTTCCATGTACTGGGTGTTACTGCAGTTTGGCTCGGTGGCTAATTTGACATTATAGTCCCAGAGTTCAATTCCCATAGTTGGTAATTTTGTTCCTCATTTTATTCCATTGTTGGCTGCTCTTTTCTCCATTATTTTATTATTATACAAAATTTATTTTAATTATTTGTACATTTCATATTTCAACAGAATTTATACAGCAGGGAATTATGTGGGTGAAGTTATGAACTTTTGGAATGCACCCAAGTCTGTAACTATGAAAAGAGTATCAATGTTTCATACACCATCAGGTCAAAAAATAATTATTAAATAGTAACTTCCATAAGAAATGGATTTTTAATATGTGGCTGAGCCAAGCCAAAGGAGGCACAAGTCACAAAGCTAGTTTTCCACAACAGATAGAAACAAGAAAATGGGCAAATTTGTAATGTTTTTATGTCAAAATCCTAAACTTTAAACATTCAACCTTCATACTACATTAACAATTTTCAGATATACGATCAAAAAATTTTCAAAAAATGTAATTTAAAATTATGCTGCTTAGTCAAATGATACTGATAAGCAATTTGCAGTTTTCTCAAAATTTACATTTTAAATTTTCAAATTTGATTATTCATAACTTTGCAAGAAAATAGTGTATGAAATTTTTTGCATGTTAAGGACAATAATGTGTAGTTTTATTTTACATCAGAAATTCAATTTCAAATGTTCGTCTTATGCCTCCTTTGGCTTGGCTTTATCACATATTGTGTGAGATTATTTAAACTGTTACTAACCAATCCTCAATAACTGTGACATAGACTGCACAGGAAATCCATGATGCCGGGTCAGCCTGAAATTAAAAAAAAAATACAATAAAACTACAATGACACAAACTGGTATACTGTCAAGGCAGACATAGCAAATCCTTCAGGCAACAGTGAATATCCTAATTTTTCAGGCATAAGAGGTCTGTGTTTTAACAAGACATTGCATATGTTGGCAAAATAATAAACATACTATGAGTGAACAACTCCAAAACATGTGTCAACCAAGTGTCATGGCTACTAAAGCTGTTTGACCCATGCAGGCTAAATAGATTGACAAATAAATGTTATGTTAATGTTGTCATATTTATATAGGGCTTAAACAAACATCGATTGTCTCAAAACGCTTAAAAAGTAGGAGATTAAAAGACTATAGCGAACTAAAAAGGTGCATTTTCAAGAGAGTTTTGAATACTTCAATTGATGGAGCCACTCGGATAGAAGTGGGAAGATTGTTCCACAGATTAGGAGCTGCAACTGCAAAGGCCCTGTTTCCGTATGTTTTCAGGCGATTAGGTGAAACAAAAAGTACAGATGTGCTAGTAGTCGAACTGAGAGATCTCGTACAGACAACAGATCTACGTTCAATTAAATTGGAGATATAAGATGGTATTTGGCAATAAATAAAGAGACAATGGCCAAAATTATTAGAGATTATAGAGAGCTTTTGATTTGCGAAGGCGTGGAACATACAGACGCCAAGCCAACGACACTGCGTATGGCAAAACTATGCGTATTTCATTGTTGCCCTGTACCTCAGACGGATGTCAGTGATTTTGTGTCCAGGCCACAACACAGTACCAGTAAATGATGGAATTGAGGTTCAATACCATCTAATATCATAGACTTCCTGCATTAATTGTAGAAAATACTTTAAAATAGAGTTTCTCTGAATTTATGAATATTTTACACTATTTAGACTTTTTATTGATATTCCGGTTAAAAAGTGTGTTAATTCATGCATTTGGTCGCGTCCTACGTGTACGTCATTGGTATCCAAATTGATTAAACATAAAACACATGCGATGGCGGTCACGGCTAAGTGTGTTAATTTTCTATGCTCATTTCACATTCCACGTCATCGCAAATCGAAAGCTCGCTTAAATGTATGTAAAAAACCGCAACACAGCTGAGGGCTGTTGTTCACATATGCTGTACAAGTTTTAAAATTATACAACACTGTGCAGCTTATTGTAAAATTTAAAATGTTCTAGTTCCGTGGTTTAAACAATGTGACCTCAGATAAACCAATAAATTGAATAATCATTAATTATGTGATAGCATTGATCATTGTCGACTCCTTTTTAATGGCTTGACAAAGTCCTTTTTTACATAACTTACTTTGAGCTCTGCAGAGGAACTATCCATCCAGTCTTTCCAAATGAGTTGAGCATTGCGTGTGAGTGGGATCGAAATCTCAAGCTGATTACAAATTCTTATAAATTCCTCTTCTTTCGAAGGAGATTGCATTTTATTGTCTGAAATAATCAATAATGGACTATTAAGTTTGTATATGGATAGGCCTACCACATATTTCAACCAAAAGCAAAAACAAAAATATTTTGATAGTTATATTATACAAATATACGTTGCCTTGAGAGTTGCTGGTTAAAACTATGGGCAGAGGTGCCTCCAAATAGTACT
>JAOTQE010069281.1:0-17230 GCA_025631205.1 Nesometra sesokonis
ACCCTAAACCAATTTTTGAAGTCAAATTCTCTGGACCTAAAAGTGCATACAAAAGTTGATCTAGCTACTAGGGTAATTATTATACTATTATACATTAAATTATTTTCAGATCTATAGATGAAAGTATTTCATGATAGGTAATAAACTACTTCTTCAAGTAGATTACTATTTTATAGTTTTAATTTAACTTGTAAATTTAAGAATTTAGAATTTAAATAAATTAGGAAAAATATTTTAACAGTTATATTTTTCAACAATAATTTACTCTTTATTGTCATTTTTGGTGTTGTAAATGAATAAAATACTTTTTAGATTCTATTTTAATTTTCTTAATATCACAGCATTATTTTGACGGCAGTGATCTCAAAACAGGCTAAGAATTACCTTTGGGCCAATTGGACCTCTTTTTCCTCGTTCACCTCGTTTGCCAGGTTTTCCTCGTTTTCCTAGGGGACCTCTCTCACCAGGAGCTCCAGGGTAACCCATCTTTTTCTGAAATAAAATATTCAAAAACTTGCCTCAATAATTACAATAGGTATAAAAATGCCTCACCTAAGTAAATCATTATTATATGGATGTACAGTAACATCATGGCTGCCCAGCTTCTGTATTGAATAAGCCATTTCACAGTTTCAACTGCGCATGTGCAGATTAAGGTCAACTAATAAAACGATACGCAGCAAATATATTCTTTTCAATAAGAGTTGCGCGCCGTTTTATTATTTGACCTTGATAACGCACATGCGCAGTTGAAACCGTGAAATGGATTATTGGATGGGAGTCTGATATTCCCCCTGGATAAGTTGCTAGTTTATCGCAGATGACTTCCCTGCAATTTGACAAACTCATAGTAGAGCTGGGTTGACTAAGGCAATGCTACTAGTAAGCATGACCTCTCAATTGGGATTCTCAACAACAATCAGGGTGTCAGGTGATTAAAAAACACCCATTTAAAGGGCCATTCCTTCCAACACCTACCCCAAGAATTAATTTTTTTTTAAATTTACCTGTTTATTATTTTTAAAATAATAAACAAGGTTTCACACCCTGAACTCCACACGAGCTTTGGATTGGGGGTTCAATTGTCGGGGACAGGCATTTGTGTCCAAAGTTGATGGATAGGATATGCACAAATGAGGCTAGTCATGGCAAACCCACCAAGTTGTCGCACAGGAAGTTATTGAGAAATAAGCAAATAAACAACAAGAAATATAAACAAATACAAAGAAAATTTGTATCTATATTGTCAAATAACTTCAGTTGTAGATGTCCGATTTTGATAATTGACCCCTCATTTTAAAGCTTGCGAAATGTGTAATATGGTTTTATCAATAACTCAATTTTCAATTTTCCTACTTGGTGGTTTTGCCGTGACTTGTCTCATTTGTTTGTTTTTCTTTGGGTTTTTTTTTCTTTTGTTTCTGTAGTTCTGACAAAGATGTCAGTGAAATCAGTGGTCTCTAGTTGTAAGGACTTTACTCTTGTAAAGGGACCACTGAATAAATATTGTTGAAAATAAAAAAAAACATGGTTAAGTGCTTGCATACCTCTTTAAATTTATTCTAAAGTAGACAAAGGGAAAGTTATCAAACTATTTTAGGCTAGGCCTAGATGATTTCTATGATATTTCCCAGTGGCTAAGCCTGTGAGTTGTAGATCGTATCCACGTGCATGTTACCCTGGCTATTCCCTCCACAGTATTGTTATTGCATGAGGTATGCACACACTAACACACATAGCTCGCTGTGTGGAGCTGGTGGTTACTAGATTTAGACACAAAAGCACAGCAAATAGAAATTCATCCACTTAAGTTTTTAGGATCAAACTCAATTTCTGTTATTACTTTGTATTTTTGTAATGTGTAGAAGAAATAAAATGACATAAATATTACGGATCGGTACAATTATTTATAAACTTAAATACAATATAGTATAAATCAGAATGTTTTTTTTTACTTTGGAAGAAATGGGCTTTTAAATGAATGAGCTTTTTTTCTATTTACCATTCCTTGTTTTCCTTTTGGTCCTTGCTTTCCTTTTTCTCCCATTGGACCTTGAGGTCCAGGTGGACCACGTTTGCCAGGCGGTCCCTCTGCACCAACTACAATCTATACTTACATGAATAAAAGTTAAAGAAAGAAAATATATTATAACATAAAACTTAAAAATATTTAGACCTAATTTGAAATGTTAATTAGTAAGTTATAGTGTGATACAAATAACAGTATATCTAGTGGGAGGAGGTTGATACAAACTTAAAAAATAAATTTCATTCTTATCACAGCCTACCAGAGGTCCCAAGTTGTAAAAACAGAATTCCTGGAGATTTTCTTGTGATCATCCATCCACCATTTATAATGTGTACACTTCATAAAATGTGTGGACAATACCATTGTTTTAAAGCTCAACTATGACATATTTTGTCATTGTTAAGATATGCCATTAATCTTCGCAAAAACACTGCTAAGCTTCACATTTCCTTATTGACAACCAATATTTTGAAAAAAAAAATAGGTAAAAAATATGCTTTAATTGTGAAAATTTGTCAAAACCTGGAGAATATCCTGGAGAAAACTAAATTCCGGGAGAAAATTTGATAATTCCGGGAGCGCGGGAGATGATCTAAAAATCCTGGAAACTCCAGGACAATCCTGGAAACTTGGGAGCTCTGGCCTACCAAGTCTAATAATGATTTAATCATACAATTTTATTCACACTCTGACAAACTATGAATAAGCAACAACAAGAAGTCTGAATTCAGTTCAACATACTGTACACTACAAATCTGCACTTCAATGTAGGCAGAGGCCTGCTCACCTGCAATAGCAAGTTGCTATGCAACTCTCTCACTATGCATGTGCTGTTGCTAACAGGCATTATAGGGTGCACGAGTACATGGCCAGTGGGTAGGGTGCGTGAGTACATGGCCAGGGGGTAGGGTGCGCGAGTACATGGCCAGGGGGTAGGGTGCGCGAGTACATGGCCAGTGGGTAGGGTAAGGGAGTACATGGCCAGGGGGTAGGGTGCGCGAGTACATGGCCAGGGGGTAGGGTGCGCGAGTACATGGCCAGGGGGTAGTGGGCGTGAGTACATGACCAGGGGGTAGGGTGCACAAGTACCTGGTCAGGGGGTAGGGTGCGCAAGTACATGACCAGGAGGTAGAATACATGAAATATCTAGGAACTTACTTTAGGAGCTTGTCCGATGAAAACACAAGAAAATTGATGGTATGATAAAATGCAATATATTGATATTTTAATAACCACGGACTATAGTCTAGGTTGAAACAGAAATTATTCAACCCATTAACATTGCAATCTTCGCATGGCCAGCTGGTCATATTCAAGTAAAAATAAATACATATTTAAATCATTATGCATTATTACTCATATACACATTTTCAATATTTTTTAATTTGTTTTATTAAGTTTGTTGACTCATACCGGCCATTCTGTCTTCATGTCTTCTATGATATGGTAGACTGTATACTCATCATCATATTTTAATAAGTCTTGTATAAAAGCTTCTGTTAAGCCTGGGTACCCCTTCACACTTAACACAAAATCCTGCAAAGACACATACAAAAAAAATTAAATCATTAAGCGGCAATGTAGTTACATGGTTGACATGCTTGCCTTCCAATCCTAAGCTCTGAATTGATTTAAGTTCTTCCCTGTGACATGAAAATGTCACTCTCCACTCTCATAACAAGAGATTTTACATAATGAGAAAGTGTTCTCATTATGTAAGCACCAGGAAAACTCACTGTTGGATGTGAGACAATTAAAAAACTATAAACAAAAGAACCAAAGCAATAATAATAACAGTGGTAAACATATAATGTTTGTGGTACACCACGCATGTAGTTTAAGCTACTCAACGTTTTGATCGATGTGCTTCGATCATCTTCATATTCACATTCACCACTATTCAATTTTTTCTTAAAAAAATGAAGGGAACTAAATTCATTGTTAACATTATGGAATTTCACTATTTTTTTCAGTTCATTTATTTCCAATGTAACAAAATACAAATAAAATACATAATATAGAGGAGGCTAAAATAAGTTGACAGAAAATTGGTCAACTTTAAGCTATAGCCCCCTTTATATAATTATAATAATTAAGTATAATAATATATGCATGACAAAAGCAAATACAAAAACATAAATATGAAAATTTAAAGTACATAGATGTCATATTGATAACAGTCACAACACACTTAGTTTTACTCCAAGGAGTGGGAAATTATAATAGGTAAATATATGGTAAAATCACATTTAAATGAATGATGCAGATAAGTCTTATTTTTACAATTTTTTTTAAATTGGTAACAATAGTGCAGGTAATGAAGATTGGGATATGTAACAATGCAGATAATAATGGAAGAAACTGTTATAAAAGAAACTCGCTATAAAAGTTGGGTAATATCAGATATGTGATTAATACATATTAAAGGGACGAGTCACTTTTCAGTGAAACAACAAAAGGGAAGAAATAATTATATCCATAGTTAAATGGAAATAATCTCAAATCATTAGAGTACTTTACCCCTATTCACTTTTTTGTGAAATAAGGAGACACATTATTTCTTAACATTATGGCTAACCACTAATAAAGAAACACCACTTGTTTAGGCCCATATTGGCAATATATCCTTGCACTCTCCTAAACTCAAGAAAAACTGTAAAGTATACAGAGGTCAATGCTAAATATGATTTAATGAACATGTTTCAGACGTAATCTTTTGGGCTATAAGGGCTATAAAGGCTCAAACAGTTTCAGTGTCTTTAAATAATGTTAATATACTGTACTTCTGAACCTTAAAATCATAAGTAGGGCCTTATTATTCAAAATAAGTGGTTACTGTGATAGAAAAACAACAAATAAGTGTGTTTTTTCATTCTTCAAAATACTATTTCATAAATAAAAAAGGCCTGCTGATATGAAGTGATTATTGAACAGATATGTCTTGTACCACAGTTTAAATGCTGCTGATGTATCTGTAGATGTAAGACTAAAGTATATTGTAGAGTTAATGCTCAAAGGACCAGAGGAGATAGTGCATGCAATCTCCCTTTTCCTTCCTTACCACTTAAGGGCAGATACTTGACATCATAATGCACTACTGTATACGGTAGGCTTTTTTAGCCATCCTATTATTCTACTACTACTGTATATGAGGCGAGAAATCCTGTGTTACACAAGCGTAACCTGTTAAAAATTTGGGTTCTTCAGTCTGAGTAATTGTCTTTATTCTATAATAGGCCACTTTTCTGTATTTTCTACAAGATGCTTTTTTTTAAATTTCTATAGTCTATTTTTTAAAATTAATTTAGGCATTTTTTGCAACTTTTGCGAGAACTCTATGTATTTCTTGCAATTTTTGGAATAATATGTATTTAGCCAAAAAATTAGAAAATATGAAAGTTAAAGAATTTAAAAAAATATATTGACTATTATTTTCAAGAGTTTTGGTCTATCTGGCTTGGGCAACAGAGATTTTCATTATGCCCATTACCATTTAAATTATTTCAACTGGACCACTCTTAGAGAAAATATTTCATAGAATCAAAGTTTTTTCAAGAAAATAATACAGCCCTTTTGTTGATTTTAAAGAGAACATAACATTTTTTATGCTGTTTGCACCAATTTTCATAACAGGCCTGAAATTTTTTGGGATTTTGGGAACCCCAATTTCTAAGTACAGCAAACCTCCTACCAAAAATTGCATAGAACACACTAAAACTCAATGTGAGTTTTCTATCACCATCAATAATTCTTTTGAATTTAACATTTTAAAAACAGACAATTTTATCAAATAACTATTTAAAAACTCCACTCATTTTATTTTTCAAGTATATTTTTCAGATATATAAAATATAAAAGTATCACAGCATATTTTGTTTGCACCCTCCAGTACTGCATTTAAAAACTAGTTGGATAAAAAACTGATAAGATATGGGGTATAAAAAGCAAATTTGTCTAATTCTAATCCAACCTAAATTAAACCCTGAATGTCTTACCATGCGTGACATCTTTAAAAACCCTATAGGATGTGGTACTTACTTTCCTGGTCTCATCTGGTTTAGCAGTTACCAAATGTTCATCACCTTTTTTCTTTGTATCTTCATCATCCTTCTCAACCCTTGGGAAATCATCTTTACCATTATTATACTTCCCCTCGTTTTTATCTGTTTGTAAATGTTCCAATTGTATGCTGCTATCTGTTGGTAGTTGTGTCGGGGGCTCTCCATCAACTGTTACAATGTCAGTAGTAGTATACAACGTTGGCAGTGAAACATCTGGCGTCCTACCAAACTTTGTCGGCAGTACTTCAGATAATTTAGAAGACTCTTTGGTACTTAATTCTGGTAGAGAAGTGGTAAGTAATACTTCATTTGGATAAATAATGTTTTGTATTGTGTTTATATCATAATTGGAAACTGTAGGTGAAGTATCTTTCAAAGTTTCCAAGTCTGTAGTTACTGTAGAAGATATCTGAGATGTATAACTTGCTGTTGCATATATCTCAGTTGTAGGAACTGCCAGAGTTGTTTCAATATTGGATGTTATAGGGCTGATTGTTGCATCAACTGTTTCATAAATATTTGTGGTATAAATTTCAGTTGATTGAACACTAGTCCTATCTGTAATTAATTCTTCATTTTTTCTGTCTTTTTTAAATGGAATGGAGGTTGAAGTAGATTGATCTTCAAATACTGTATATAATTCTGTAACAATATTTGGCGCTGTAGTTAGAACATCCTTCAAACTGGAATCTGTCGGGTCAGCAGTTGTGGTATCTGCTATATCTATTGTTGTTACTAATTCAGTAGATTCAGGCATAAATGTTGGTAACATCTACAAAAAAAAATAAAAGAAATCAAATACAAAGTAAATTGTTATTCATCTTAAATTATTCCTACCTGTAAGTAGCATTTATTGCTGTTGGTAGAGAGTGAAATAAAATAAAATTGCATTATTCTTTTAATTTTCTTAGATAATATTAAGTTAACACGGATTTAAAAAAAATAATCAATTAAATAGGAAACACAATCATTAAATCTAAATTTTACTGTTTTTTCCTTGCATAAATAACTTTCTTTGAGCATTTACAAACATTGAAAGAAAATACCAGATAGTCAGTACCAAACCCAAGTATAGGTATACACTCTCACCACTAACTCTGGGCAAGATCAGAAAGAACTCACATCAGAACTAGCTGTATATTGTTTTGCTCAGACTCGGGAAGCTCGTATCCTAGACACAGCCATACGAAAACTTTTAGGATGTTAACCGAAGGAGACTCCATAAGCAATTCATTGCACAACATAGGTTACACAATCATAGATAAATCACTCCCCATTTTCAACTGCCTGAATGGAAAATGATGAGTGGTGTTATCCAAATTTTACCCCAGAGAATGTATAAAAATTGCAGAGTAAGAATTTAGTAGACTTCCAAAACACATCTGTTAATTTTTTATTTTTCTAAATCATCAAATTTTCTTGGCAAAGCATTATCTTTTGAGTTCCACAGACACTGATGCTGGCATAAGCCCACTTTCCTTGAACGTAAAATCACTGTAAGTTTATAAAGTGAAATAACCATGGTATAAGCACTCCACCCTTGAATATGGGATTCAAGTAATTTTATAATGTAGACTGAGATTGGTATTTACCTCCCTTGAAAAAATGTGGCAGAGCCAAACCAAAGGATTTAAAAGTTGCAAAGCTAGTTTTCCACAATAGGCAGAAACACAGTAAATACAATATGTGGCAGCCAAGGCAAAGGAGGCATAAGGCAAAGCTAGTTTTCCACAATAGACAGAAACACTACAGAGAATATGTGGCAGCCAAGGCAAAGGAGGCATAAGTTGCAAAGCTACTGTAGTTTTCCACAATAGACAGAAATACACTACAGAGAATATGTGGCAGAGACAAGTTAATGAGGCATACGTTGCAAAGCTAGTTTTCCACAACAGACAGGAATACACTAGATAGAATATGTGGGAGAGCACAAGTCAAAGGAGATATAAGTCGCAAAGTTGGTTTTCCACAATAGGCAAAAACAAGGAAATGGTAAAATTGTTTATTGTTTATTTTATTTATCTCATACTAATTTTCAGATATTTGATCACGAATTGTTGCTAAAAATGCCATTTAAATTGATTCTGCTAAGCATTATACTGATGAGCAATTTCAAATGCAGTTTTCTCAAAACTTACATTTTAAATGGTTGAACTTTAATTGCTCATAACTTTGCAAGTAAACATCATATGACATTTTTTTTTGCATGTTCAAGATGATAATGTGCAGTTTTATAACTCATGAATAAATAAATTTTCAATTTTTCGACTTAGGCCTCCTTGGCCATGGCTCTGTCACACATAGAATCACAGTAAAATTGAGCAGGCTTATAGCAGAATACCAAATCTATAGGTTAATAGACCACTGTATGAAAGCCACTCAAAAATACTACAATAATTAATTAAAAATAATCTAAAGTCCAAAATAATTGTTTCTAAATCCATACTAGTTTGAAATGTTTTAAATAAATGTATATGATGAATTGTAGCAAATTTCCCAATAGACATCCATGATTTTTTATTTAAATAGTTGCCTGGAAATGAAAATATTAGAGTATTTCATCATATGGGAATACCATTTGCCAAGTCCAATATTATCCTGATAAAATTATAACTTCATCCTGTATCACACTATCATTGCTATCTACAGAATTAACATGAAGACAGATTTCAACTGGTGCGTGGTATCATGTAATCTAAAGGTGCATTGAAAACATAAACCATTCTAAATTTAACTATTTTCAGATTACAAATACAATACTGATCTGCTGATATGTCATTTTACTACTTCTAAGCATATAAAAATTAAAAATAAAAACCAAATTTTAAATATATGGTGTTTTTTTTTGGTTCATTCTGTAAAATATTCCAAAGGAATCATTATTTGCTTGGTTTTTGTAACCAATTAGGAGCTGATATGTGAGATCTCAACACAAAATGAGTCGCATCGTAGGTGAGTATAGACCAATACTCTACATCCCATAACCAGTAGAACTTTAATAATAGTTTAAAGCCTATTGAAAGAAAATGTTAATGTAAAGTAGGCCTATCTGCTGCTAGGGACGAATTCTATCCGTAGCTATCAAGCACGAAATTGGCAGTAGTGATATGAATATCAGTGATTTGGAGATGATGGTGCAAGTTACAAACAAATATTTACTAAAGTTTGGAAAATTCTACCACAATATCAAGTATTCAATAAATATATTTACATAAACATTTGTTAAGGAGTTGCTAAAGTGTTAATGAAATGAGAGATACTTCAAAGGTGGATGATTGTGATTTTAACTCTGCAGCAAAAAGAAGTTTCAATAAATATATTTACACTAAACATTTGTTAAGATGTTGCAAAAGTGGTTGATTGTGATTTTAGGTTTTTGTTGCTAGCATGTTATTATAAAAAATATGATTTTGATAGCTCTATGATAAGTTGCCTTCCCTTATTCATTCATTCATTCATCTTTTTACTTCGGAATTTCATGTCCATATATAACATCAAATAACAAGAACAAAAAAGCAAAGAGTAGGCCTAGGCCTAACAAATAATGGCCTAAGTATAAAAATTAAAGAAAAAAAAATTATAATATCTACTAAAAGATTTAGTATGGTAATTTAATGTAGGATGATGTTCCACCTATTAAACTTTGGAACGACAAAGTACATATTGCCTAATGCATAAGATCAGAGAGTTTGAACTCTAATTCACACAATTCATGAAACTGTTTAACGAACCTCTGATATACTCATCAAATGATGATTATGTTTATTAAACTTGATATAGTGCTCACTTTTGTACACAACATTCAATGGGGGCTGTACATATGATGTAAAACAAGAAGCAATAATAGAAAAAAAAACACAATCATTAACACAAATGCTGAAAATAATGATTTTTGTAAAACAACGTAGTTGTGAAAAAATGAATTACTTAATCAATTAGATGGATGCTTCAAGAGCTCGTAATTGGAGCTAAAAACATGGCAAAAAGATACGGAAGATATTCCAACGAAGGTGGTTGATCGTTATCTGAAGCCACGTTGCTAGCATGTTGCTTGAAACATTAAGCAATTCCAATGATCCTTGCCACTGGCAACCGTTAATTACTTCTTCATCTCAAGTTTATATCATCTTTCAAATTGCCAGCAGTATTTAGAAGCAAAATACCTTATCAAAATAATACCACCATTGATATACCAAAAAAGTAACTTAAAACCACCAAAGTTCAAATATTATTTTTAAATGATACTTAATTTTGTTTTCAATATGACAGATGAATATCGTATTGAGAACAAAAGTACTTATCATCTAAAATAATATATAATTTTGTTCTTAATATGATTTTTTCTCACATCCTTGTAAATAACTGTAACCTTCCTCCCAAGACTTAAAATTCCCACTTTGGTGACCAATGTGAAATTTGTCATAGTGATGCCAGTGTCAACAGTGTGATTAGAGCCCCTTTCACACAGAACTGTAAAACGGAAATATTGCAATAATTCATGAATGCCAGCTTTAGTGTGAAATGGAATTTTTCTTCAATGCCGGCACATTTCTGGAATTCGTTAGACTGCCTCACACTCTATATTACTGCCATATTACCGTTACTGGTTTAGGCAGAATGTTTGTGGAAAGGGTCTACTGTATAATCAGGGAGACACTTCCCTGGTATAATGTCAACTTATGCAGTGAAGTAGGACTACACACAGGTCAAAGCTATTTGCAAAATCGGCACCCTCTATTATTAATTTTATGCCTTCACTTAGACACTTTCACACAGGAATCCGTCATATTACCAGAATCTGACTTTCTGTTTGAAAGGGTTTAGACAGCAATAATGCTGGTATGGTTATGGCAACATCATTGTAGTATTTTACATTGTGAAAGCAGATAATGTAGGCGAGTATATTATGTAATCATAATTTATGGTCACATACTAAACAACAATAAGCTTCTAACAAACAAAACCATATAGTTACATAAACTGACAAATATTTTCATTATTGTCTTTGTGAATATAAACCTCAATTCTCAAGTTGTGCAATATGTGAAAACCAAGGACGTAATCATTTTTACACGCATGAAATATTCAAATGTTTTAAAAACTATTATATTTTTTTTTATTTAAAAAAAGGAAATTTATACTTCAAAATGTAAACAAAATGATTTTGAAAATAACTTTCTTATTTTGAGGAAGCTATAATGTTAAACATAGTATATTACAGAACATTTACATCTAATAATTGCATCATTAAATGTTAAATTTGCCAAAAACACTTTAAAAATGCTGGAAAACTTCATAATTTGCAACATTCTGAAGTGTAAAAACATAATAAATACACTAATTTCACTTCTCATGTTCTTAATATTCATGTTACTTTCTTGATCGTTTTTCTGATAGAAGGGCGGAGCATTGCCGTAAATTTGCTCATAACTTTCGTTTTTCTGATAGAAGGGCGGAGCATTGCCATAAATTTGCTCATAACTTAACTAAATTTGCTCATAACTTAACTAAATCTAATAGAATTGCACATCTTATTCCAACTTCAAGAGTTAAATATTATAGTAAAGTGCAAAGAAACTCTAATAAATTGTCAGTTTGTGAGAGAGACAAAACGATGTGCTGGCAGTCCTGTTTCATTCTATATTGATCATTTTAACGCCTTTTAATTTTCTTTCATTTTATGGCAGTGCCCCACCCTCAAACGTGCTCTTGGTTTTAGCAATATCCGATATTTTAGTTAATGATGTTTTAATGTTTCACTTTATATATATTCTGTATATTTCACTGTTTGTGCTCATGTGATTTTAGCAATATCCAATAGTTTACTTAATGATGTTCATTCTGTATATTTGAATGTTTGTAAATCATATGCGATTTAGCAGTTAGGCCACAAAATGTAATTTTGAAATAAAGAATAATAATTAATAAAACAGCCAGTTAATATTAAAATTATTTTGTTAATTTTTGGTCACTTTCATGTGACAATACATCTTTCAATGCCAAATGTCAATGCTTTCAAATTTATGAGAGGAGTAACAATGCTTAAGAATTTGAATCTGTATCTATACTGAGTTGTGTTTCCTACTGTGCATAATTTACTCGAGAGCCAATTATTAGTGTACATGTCGTTAAGTAAACGGCATGTCAAAGGTCTGGTGTCTAAATTCGTATGTGGTCCACTGTTCATAGATTACCAAAATAGATCAGTTTTTATTACAATAAAAATTATGACAATTTCAAATGTGAAATATTGAAATCAAAATAATTTTATGAAAGGAAACATGTATAGGCCTTCTTTTTTCCTTTTTCATGGGTGTGCAAACAAAATCCTTTTGCAGTAGTTGGGAGTTAATCATAAATACTTTTATATTATAATTAATATAAATTATCAATAGCAATTGTATCCATTCACATGGGTGCAGATCTTGGTAGCAAGTTGGGGACATGTTTCCTTCACTAATTATTTTTGAAAGAGACAGCCCTACTTAGAATTTAATGACAAAGCCCCCAAAATACAATGACGATGGTGATGATTATGTACACTTTACTAGAATAGTGTGATTTCCAGTCGTGTCAGGAGTATGTGCTGTTTTGTACGATGGAAGGGTCTTTATTAATCTCAGCACTACAGTTGGGTTGAGAGTTACTAAACTCATAGAATTTACTCTACATACTCTGAAATAGAACTTGCATTGTTCCTTAAAATGATGACAAAATGTTGTTAACTGTCACCATACCTGCCATAATCATTCTGCCATCCCAGCATGTCATGTACATTACTGTATTTCCATACTCTCAGAATCTTTACCAGCCTCGCAGAGGCTGGTAAAGATTCTGAGATATTCCGAGATATTACCTGATGCCTCTGTGCATGCACAATAAGCTGCTCGATTAAAAAACAATGGTCTTTTGCGGGGTTTCGTTGTTGTTACACCGGGATCATAATATGGACGAATCTTTTCTATCAACGCTAATTATGAGTGGAAATAGGAGAAGGCATATAAATGAACGCCGGTGTCATGCTAAAAATGCTCTCTCTAGAATGATCAAAAACCGTCAGAATTTGAATGTTACCGTGATGGTGAGTGCTGCAAAAAACAATTGGAAGTCCGCAATAACCAACTCCGACCCATTAAGGTCATGAACGAATGGGCCTAGGCTATAGGTCTAGGACAATTTATAAAATCAGTACCACAACCAGTACGCATTTACCATGAGTATATTTTTTCCTGGTTCTGAAGTTGGTTGTACGCATGTTTTCTCTATACATTTATGGCCAGGCCTGCCTCTCTAGGCTGGCATAGTTGACTTTTTAAATGACCTTCACATTACTAGACATACTTATGCGTGTAAATGCGTTGATATCCCGGTAGGAAAAACTCGGGAGATATCCTGGTTACATTTTGTTAAATTTGGTAAAGATTTTTGTATGTGTGAATTGGGTATAAGGGATCTGAATAAATGTTTAGGAATATGAAGTATCTCAATAAAATACGAAGTTAAAGTACTTACCGGTAGAGGAGAGAATGGAAAACATGTAAAATAACGTTTACATTCATTTACAGCATATGGGTTATCTACAATTAGTAGATGTTGAATTGCACCCTAAAACATAAAGAAAAAAACAGACATATTTATTTAGAGTAGTTAGTGCAAGGGTTATGGTTCAAATTTCCAATCATAAGATTGGGAGTTTACAAATTACAGTACTACTGATCAGTTGTTCTTGGGCTTCTTTTCCACTCCTGGCACCAAGGAGTATGAGTGGGTATCTGGGAGGTATAAATAACACATTCATAATTAAAGCTGCAACATTAAGTGTGTGCCATAGGTTGTTATATAATAGTACAATATAATATTAAATGCCTTTTACAGGGTAGCGAATGATACTATACTTGCTGTAGCAAAATACTATGTATGTGTTGAAGATGAGTCCAATATTTTGCCACAGTAAGTATAATATTTTTTCCTATACCATGAAAAACCTATCTTAAAATTATCATTTACTCATTCAAATTATTAAAATAAATTAAAATTCTGAATAAAAGCTGTAAAAATGCTTCTGTTTAAATCAGTATTACAAATGTAATATATTTCTTTTCATAACTTAACATATTTTAATTAAACATTTTTCTGTAAACAATATAAAAAATGTCTATTTAGCTATTCTTTTTTATATTGTAGGCAATTTCAGTACAAGAGTACTGTAATTTTCAAAATGGTACAATTACATAGCATATTAATAGCATATGAACATATATAGTGGAAAAAGTATATGATAAAGCACAAATTTAAAGGGAATAGTTAGACAAGTCAAATCATAAAGATTATTTGTTAATATAATTTTGGAAAGAAAATAATTACAGATAAGTAACATAAAACAAACAACATCAAAGTAAATTAAAACAAAAGTATATTATGATTATAACCAAATATACAAGTAGATATTGATAGTTTTGTAGCACAGATTACAGATGTTATGAGATCCTGAATAGGGATAGAAGATATTTGAGGCAAATGCTGGTAGGGTGCATTATGTATTGCGAGAGCCTGCTGTTTTTAGCATCAGCAACGTCCGTGGAACGTGCCTTCAACACAATTGCTCTTCTTATTTTAAATGATAAGGCAGGTCAACATCTTTTACACTTTGATGTCTCAATTAAATTTGTTGTGATTTTTAAATCTTACATGTAGTTTGATACTGGTGCTAATAATCACTTTTTAGGGTTTAACATGATATCGCCATGAATGTAGAATGCGACAGTCTAATTTGAGAAAATTTAACCTTGAAAAGAATGTTATGACATTCTAATAATTAAGGGAAGTAAAGAGAAAATATTTAAGAAAATCATGTTATCATTATAGATTTTAAATCTACATTTAAAGTGTAGCTAATGATAAATTTTATGTATTACAATGATACCACAATGAATTTATAAGTCTTCACCTTCAAAAGTAAATATTTTAATAAAGTAAATAAG
Organism: Nesometra sesokonis; assembly: GCA_025631205.1. Lineage (NCBI taxonomy): Eukaryota > Metazoa > Echinodermata > Crinoidea > Comatulida > Antedonidae > Nesometra > Nesometra sesokonis. Next base: position 15,072 of record JAOTQE010069281.1, read on the forward strand.
TTTAAAAGGCAACAATTTAAAAAAAAAACTATCATGCTGAGATTTTAAACTTATATTTAAATTATTTTGTTGGGGTTTTATAACTATAGATAGTTCAAAACCTATGGAGTTAATACAGTCAACTTTTTCAAAACCTTCAGATTGTTCATATTGTCTAGTTTTCTAGACAACACAGTTAAGAAAAAGTCAAGTTTATCTAAGTTTATGATGACGCCATGGTCTTTTAACTTTAAAAAATGTTTGGTTTAGTTTTAAATATGGTTTTCTGGTGGCTTGGTTTTGGAAGAGTACTGACTGTAGACCTATTATTACTACTATTACTAAGAGTATAAAGTTGAAGTAACATAATCATATATGCTTTTTTGCGGAATAGACAGACCAATATATACTGTATGCACTTAAATCCTCCAAATTGCTCTTAGTTATTACGCATGTCTTCGAGAAAAGTTTAATCAAAGAAAATATTCAACTTGACCAGGACTTTGACCGAGATTATGGAGCACCTGCAACTAACCATGTGATTATTACGCAGAATTTGATTGGATGGCTGGATCATATTATTTTAATTTTGAATGAAATAATGTACTGACTGAATATGGAGAAATCACTCTAGTTCTTTATATTTCATGCAGTAGGCCTAGTACTTGGGATGAAAAAAAGTGTCAAGAAATCAGTAGGGAAACAGTAGGGAACACCATTCCTCACCGACTGAAAAAATAGTAAATTTAATTTGCTTTAAAGGATGTAAGGTGTTTTATACATAACTACTAATGCACCTTGAATAGAAAGTTTTCTCAAAAGACATTATAGCAACCTCCACTGACAGCTTTTCCTATGGTACTTTTACCTGAGACAACAAGACCAGTCTGGCAACTAATCTAAATTAAACAGTTTGTTTCACAAGAGACTCAAAAATCAGTCTGGCAAATAAGCTTTAAAGGAAATAATGTGTTGCATACCTGAGACAAGTTACATTAATAGGATTCAGCCAGAAATGCGAGGCTACGGCATGCTAGCACGTGGTGTGGGACAATTTTTAAATATCCGGGCAATAATTCCAAGGCTATCAAAGAGGCATGTTATTTACAGGGATGTTAGTCAGCTAGTTTATGAACTCATGAAGTAGATGTTATATAAACTTTTATTTAATGTTAGGTTAATATAGGCCTAGACCATTATTTGATGATATATTGTTGACCCAATTTTTTATATAACTTGTTCGTATTCTTCATATTGATTGTTAGGAAATTACATTTGATTGCGATTCATATGTACAGCTATCTTTGCATAATGTGATGGGTGCTCACTGCGTCATGCGACAGTTGCATGACGGTCACACGACTAAACCATTGCTCCCTGTGTGAGTTGTTACCAGTCGCGATGACAATAGTCTACTCGTTGACCGACGGTTGTTTTTAGTGATTCAACAGGGAAATCACAAAAAAAGACCATCAGCCAACGAGTAGAAAACTGTCGTCGCGTCTGGCAACCACACACATGGGGAGCGACAGTTTAGTTGTGCGATCATCATACGACTGTTGCATGATGCAGTGAGCACCCTGCTTAATAAGGTCTTATGTGTTGAAGAAGCATATGACACAAACGTACTTTATTTTTACAAAGCATTACTTTCAAGTGTAACAATACAGCAATAACAAAAATGGTAATAATAGCCTGGCATGCTCAACAATTAACTGACAATTATCATCATCTTCCCTACACTTTTACTTCCTTACAATATAAATATTACCACCCTCTGTGCCCTCCATTCTGATATAAAACTTTTAACCATAATTTAAGGATGTTAATTTCATAATTGTATAATATTGTTGTATGTATCTATTGTTGCATTTTTAAGTGAAGAAGTAAAGAAGTAATTGATAGTTAGGAAATTAAATTTTATTGTGATTCATAGGTACAGATGCCATCAATAGCGTATAAAAATTTTAATTTATATTGAAACAGCAAAACAACAAAAGAACTATTAACTTAAAGCTTAAAGAAAGTCTATGTATTTACCAGATGAACTTGAAAATGGATTTATCTTTAATAGCAATGTCCAAATTCAATGGACAAGAAACAAACATATCAATTTTATTTGACTCAGTTTAGTGCAATTTAATTCCGTGCAAATTGTAGTGCGCGCAGCTTTCATGCTC
>JAOTQE010069292.1:0-17230 GCA_025631205.1 Nesometra sesokonis
GTCACAACAAGAAGGAAAACCCGTACGAATGGTTAGTTTCACCATGGCCTGTGGTAAAACTAACCACGTCGATAAATACCAGTGCGAACGACAGGAAGTTTACCCATTGGAATGTTACCCACAGTTTCGGTAAAAATTTCCATATTTTAAATCCAGTGCGATTGCGGTTTTAGTTTCTCTTTGCCATCATAATGTAAATTGCCATGGAATGTTTTTATTACACTTTTGATCATTGAAATTAATTCCTTTTGTCGCAGTCAGTATCAGACTGTTAAATATAGTTGATAGCTTAACATAATAATTATAACTAATGAATAGTGTAGGAAAGGTTGTAGTCATAAGAGAAGAATAGTCTTTTTGATTTGAATGTGATGATGGTTTTTTTTTTGTAATTATTGATTATTCATTCCTGTTTTTGTAATTGACCCATGTGGGATGAATAAAGATTTTGACTTTGACTTTGTAGCAATTGTCAATAAATTTAAACTTAATATAGGTTCGTAGCAGGTCTAGGTATAGCACTGTGCCTGATAGTTCATAAAAATGGTAGATCATATTCCCATTGCTTTAATACCATTGAAATAGGGATTACAATGTTTACTTTTTTTTCAAAGATTTGGCCACAGAAAGAATATCCACTGATCCCAGTTGGAAGAATGGTTCTGAATCTGAACCCAAAGAACTACTTCGCTGAAGTTGAACAAATTGCCTTCTCTCCATCACACATGATTCCAGGTATCGAGCCTTCCCCAGACAAGATGTTGCAGGTAAGTTGGTACATTGTTAACAACAATATTAATTATATAAGTTTTACAAGTATTTGCTATAGCAGTGCTGAAGATGCTGGGCTTGTTGCATTTTCAATGACTTGCTAGTATACCCATCCCTGACAACTCTACTAATTTCAGCAATAGGCTACCTCTATTTTAACCTTCCTAACACCTACCGATTTAGCAGTGTTCTCACCACTTTAACAAAAAAAATTGTATTGAAAATCTAGAATAGTATTAAAATTATTTTCTCAAAATAAATTATTTCATATGTTCGCTTGCCTACACTCCCTGTCATACAATTACTAGGTAAATAAAAGCACCTCTCCCTCCACTTAACTTACCCCCGTTTGGTGCTGCCAGCCTTGCTTTTTTGTTTTGTTCCTAGCTCCTTTAGTAATGTTTATGATTGCAGGTATGCCTACCCTCAGCATCATGTTATGTCCCTAAACAGTCACACTGCGCTACTTTCTGTCTGCACCAAAGATGTATGGATCTGTGCACATGGATAACTAATCTCAAGAGTACTAGATTCTTTGGAAGTGTACATGAGTCTTTTGTACACTGGGCTTACAGGTTTGTTATCCGAGAAATTTGGTCACCATTGGAACTAGGTGAGCAGGCAGCAAACCCATGAAGATATGCTTTATACCCTTCCTGTGCATCACAGTAACTAAAAAAAAATAATCCTTGATGTCATTTTTTTTTGGGCTTTTTTTTTCAATTTTGTGCCATATCCAACAGCGTGTATCTCGCCACTTACAGGATGAGATCTACGGCATGCTTTCTAAACCAAGTCTCATTATAAGGCTTAGGGAGTGGTGTTGTTAATTCATTGGAATTAACCTCGTGTTTAGCCATGTTCGAACCCAGGACGGTGGGATTGGAAGGCAAGCATGCTAACCACCAAGCTACAGCAGATATATATAAAACGTAAACATATATATGAACCTATTTCTTATTTTGTTTTTTTCTTGTAGGGCCGTTTGTTTTCGTATCCAGACACACATCGCCATCGTCTTGGAACCAATTACCTGCAGATCCCTGTTAACTGCCCGTTTGCTGCTAAGGTTCGCAACTACATCAGAGACGGCCCAGCTTGTGTTACCGATAACCAAGGTTTGTAAATAAGGGTTTTTGTTTTATTTGTGGTGACCCAAGGCTTAGAATTATGCAACTTAGCAAGGTCATAAAAGTGCTTGCAAATGGTGTATAGTGTGCATGCTGTGAATTTAATCTTTGCTGCTTTTCAAAATCTGGGACCCCTAGATCTGGTACCCCCTGACTTGGGACTCCTAGGTCTCAGATTCCTAGATCTAAGATTCTTAGATCAGGAATTGATACTTCTGGGACTCCTGTATGTAGGACCCCTAAATCTAGGACACCTAGATCTGGGACACCTAGACCTGGGACTCGGACCTAGGACTTCTAGTTCTCAGATTCGGCTGTCTAGATCTGGGACTCCTAGATGTAGGACCCCTAGATTGGCACACCTAGCTCTGGGGCTTCTAGATCTGTGGCTCTTGGATCTGGGACTCCTAGATCTAGGACACCTATGTTTTGGACTCCTGGATCTTTGACTTCTGGATCTGAGACTCCTATGTCTGGGACTCATAGATATTGAATTTCTAGATCTGTTACTCCTAGATCTCGGACTTCTTGATCTGGGACTGCTAGGTCTCAGACTCTTATATCTGGGACACCTCGATTTGGGGCTACTACATGTGGAACTCATAGATGTGGTACTTCTAGATCTGGTACTTCTGGATCTGTGATGTAGGAGATATGTGGTGCTTCTAGATATGGGTCTTTTAGATCTGGAACTAAAAGATGTCCAACTCGGACAGCGTCGGAAGACAAATTGACGACAAGATTTATCGTCGGGGTTAATCGGCTCAAATTTGAATGACAGTTCATTGGGTCGACAACCTCAACTCAGATAGACGCGACGAACTATGAACTGTCTGATCTGTTAATGAGAATAAACTCTAGGGCCTAGCTAGGCTAGGCCCCTACTACTACCAGTTTTTTTTTCTAGCATCTCGCCGAACTCCAACTTTTTTTGGCGTAAATGTTTGTTGCTATAATCTCGGTGACTTGTATCATACAGACATGGCTCATCCCGCCACATATTAATTAAAACTTCTTCTGAACCTTCGCTCTATACCTCTTCTTGAGTCATTTTGATGGCTTCTCTTTTCTTTTGGTGAGCGTTCCGTTTGTACTCCACCAGTACTTGGCCTAGAAATTGTTCGTACCACGGATTTGCTTCACTGCTTCTGGTAGCCTGTGTTTTGTCAATTACCAACCGACTACTCATTTCGTTGCGACCCGTCGTGAAAATATTACACATGTTTAATATTATCTCGACAGTCTGCGATTGTCTCCAATGCTGAACGTCGGGTCGGATGAAATGCTGAGACAGAAGCAACACGACGAAGACGTCCAGTCGGACTACGTCGCCGATGGTGTCTGAGTTGGACTTTAGACTCCTAGAATCATGACTTCTACATCTGAGACTCCTAGAGGACTCTATAGTTGTTCTAGAAATCCTGGATCCGGGACTCCTAGATCTGAGATATAGTGTTGCCCTAGACTTGAGTTTATGATCCCAATTTTATTAACATAATTCTTGATGCTTGTTATAACCCAATGTTTTTTTCACTATTAATCTTTTGGCAAATTTAGAAGGGGCCCAGACTCTCTACCAGCCCCACTTTTCCAAAAGTTTGCATCCGTCCCTGTAACCTCTAAATCTGCCCCTGCTATTGTTGTTCTTGTTAATAATTAACTGTAATATTTTATTTTCATTATCAGGTGGAGCACCTAACTACTTCCCAAACAGTTTCAATGGCCCATCAGATGATCCCAAACATTGTATATCAACTTACTCTGCTACTGGAGATGTCAAGCGCTATGACTCCGGACAAGAAGATAACTATACACAGGTTACAACATTCTGGACGAAGGTGCTCTCTCCTAGCGATAAAACAGCCTTGGTTACCAACATTGCAGGACATGTAAAGGATGCATCAGAATTCATCCAGAAGAGAGTGGTAAGTACAATACTGACCTTGGTATATGTGGCAGAGCCCAGAAAAAGGCAGAAAAAATTTTTTTATTTTGTTTCTTTCGAGCATAATATTCATTTCTGGACTTAAAATCAGGGAATCTTTAGCAGACTCCCTAAAAAATACTGTATCAAAGAAAATTTTTATCAAATAAATTAAAACAGCATTTCTATTAGCTTATACCGTCACTTTTTCATTTGTAATGTTCATATTAATTTTAATTTATTGCTTAATTCTCTTACAAAATTCAATCTCTCTGTGTCTGTACTACTTTCTGTACATTAAATTGCGCTAATTGCCTTGTCATGAGTCGATACGTCTTATGTCTTATGTTTGTCTTGTTTTTGTCGTTTCCATTGGTTTTTGTTTCTTTACTTTGTATGTTATGTGTGTATGCATGTAACGGGCAGATTTAAGAGGCCCCCTTCAGAAAATAAAATATATAAATATTATTAACATTGCCTATAAAATGAAAGTATTTATCAAGAATTGATCCCTTAACATGCCCCTGTGGCTATTTCCGGACATCTAAAGACCAAAACTTTCCATAGAGCATGCCCCAGATCCCCCCTAAAATTTTGACTCTCTACCCCCCTCAGTCATTTTTTGTCTACGTAAAATCCAAGGAACGTAAAATCAGGGTATGTAAATTGTAGGTTTTACTGTATGTGAGACATAAGTCACAAATGCCAATTTTCCACAATAGGCAGCAATCTGAAAATGGCCAATTTTCTCAAATTTTATTTTATTTCAAAAACATACAGTTCATGCATTCAACTTTCATACTACCTTCAGAGGCAGATCCAGGATTGAGATTTAGCAGGGGCTTAAATCACGATTTCGATTTGACAAGTAAAAAAAAACCCTTTTAGGTTAAAAGGTGCGACTCATCTTCTAGGAGTTCCCACTACAGCCGCTGTGCATCTATTTTTATTATTTATTAGTACACTGCTGTTACTTAAATACGGAAAAAAAATTTGGCTCAATTTTATGGGGGCTTAAGCCTGTTAATTAAGCACCCACCTTACATCTGCACCTGACCTTAACAATTTTTGAGATATATAATAAAAAATGTTTTAAAAATGCAATTTAAAATGACCTTGCGTAGTCAATATATACGGATAAACAATTTTCAAATGCAGTTTTCTCAAAACTTACATTTTGAATGTTCGAACTTTGATTGTTTCGCAAGGAAACATCATATGAAACTGCATGGTAAAGATAATAATGGGTAAAGATAATAATGTGTAGTTTTATAATCCATAAAGACCTCAATTTTCAATTTTCCGACTTGTCTCATTTGGCTTGGCTCTGCAACATTTGATTCACCTACAATGCGACTCATGTTTGTGGTGATTCCCCTCATTTAACATACAAACAACATTATAATATGTTTTCTTTCATAGATTGATAATTTCACTCAAGTACACCCAGATTGTGGAAAGCGAATTGCTGAGCTTGTGGAACAGCACAAACAAAAGGTATGCATGTATATATATGGCTCTAGCTGTTAGTCCCTTTTGATCTGGAGGATTTATGATATAATATTGTGCACTGTAAAAGTGGTAATTTTTGTGACATATTAATTTTTGCACTTCTGATATGCAAAAGAGCTACCATGAAATAAGATCTCAAACTTAATTTTTTTAAATTCGTATAGCAAAGATTTAAATCTGTGAAAATAACAACATGCGAATATTGTGGTAGGGTTGCAAACCACAAAAACATGCACACGCAAAACTTACCACATTTTCAGTATTAATTTATGAAGTTTTTACCTGTACTATATTACTTATATACCTCACTTTATCAATATATTTCAGCTAGCATGGGCTAGTCTAATTTTTGAATGAGTAATTGAATAACAATTATAATAGTGGTATTTAGCTCAGTTGGTTTAGCTGGTGCTGTGCTATGCGCTGAGCCGTGACTCACTCATGGTTCGATTCAACACCATGCCACTCTCCTTGTGTTTCGGCTGGAGGTCCGAAATACAAGTTATTAGCACACCGACGACGTTAAGCCATTGGTCCCGGTACAGCATGGCTCAGGTGCACGTTAAAGAACGCAGTGCACTCTTAGAAAAAGAGTAGGGGATTGTCTCCCGGTGTACTGCCCAATCACCACTAGAAGGACCCCTCTGGAAATAAGTCCACTTGGGACTTTCGTGGGTTATCCTTGGTGTCCTACACCAAATAAATCAAATCAAAATTTTGTATGCATATTTTTGTGATATGGACAAATTTTGTATTCACTGTGGAAATTGAATGAACTCGTCCTCAACTCATACAATATCTTGCCACAACTCATGCAATATTTTTCTGTATCGCCTTAAAAGTACAATATAATGTAAATTATTTTAACACTATCCATACTATAAATTCACTGTTAGGATCCGGGTATAAGCCCACTTCATTGAACATGGAATACCAGCCAGTGTGCGATAATAATAATAATTATACATTTATATTGAACCAATTCGAATTATCAAAGGCCCAGAGTGAACTAGATCTTGCACAGTAAATAACCTGCTGTTCCCCAAGGGTCATGTCATGTCCTTTGCAGGTACTACATTAGCACACATCCTTCTGTCCACGACAGGAGTCATGTATGGACCAGTAGACCGGGGTAACCCTTACTAATCTTAAAAGATGTACTGGGTTCTTTCTAGTGTACATGTGCTGTTTGTGTACAGTGAGTCTACGGTTTATAGTCCTTATTCGAGAAATCACCACCAGAACCATGGTGTGAGCCGGCCTCAAACCCGTGCTGCTGTTTATGCATGATTCACGGTTGCCATGTTTTAACCACTCGGCCATACAACTCGCGCCTGTGTTACTATACCCTAGTAAAGGCCACTAAAATGTTTATATTAACTCATATTTTGCGTGGATTATTCTCAAGTTAATATAGGATATGATCATGGTTGATGATTTAGTAATTTTTTTCTTATTTTCAGGCACGATCAGCCAACTTGTAGAACAACCATTGTTTAAAATTTGTGATCTTACAATTTTGTTAAATGAATGAAAAGGTGGAAGTACTTTGAGGTGAGACTGAAGAAGATGTAATGTGAATATGATTTCAGTTATAAATTGTTGATCTATTTTATAATTAATTTGCACATAAAAAATTATATTATTCTCAAATTTAACTTTAATGGCATTACAGACACATTCATAATTTTGTTTAAATAAATGCCAACAATTTTGAAGACCTATGAAATGTTAATATGAAATTAGATTTTAGTTTTAATGTTTTCATTTATTTACTATCAATAACTTTAAATGCGAGGTGCGACAAAATGAGTAGTGTTGTACAGCAGTTATCTTTAAAGTCGATTTTCTCCAATATGTGTTTTTATACATGTATCTTTTAAACTTATTTTTCTCTGGTTATACTCAAACCTATGAGCTTAATTCAAAAACCAAATTAAAGCTTATAATATTATCTTCTATTTGAATATAAAAACATCTCAATTTTTTTTTGTACAACATGACTTATTTTGTGATGGCACCTCACAAATTTTTATTTGATAACTACGCTCTATACTGATAACACTGTAGAGGTCCCAAGTTGTAAAAACAGAGTTCCTGGAGATTTTCTCGTGGTCGTCCGTACGCCATTTGTAAAGTGTACACTTCATAAAATGTGTGTAAATTACCCATGTTTAAACACATTGCTTATTATGAAACAGTAGTTTCTGATTTTGTCACTGTTAAGGTATCCTTACTGTTCATAAAAAACATTGCTAAACTTCACATTTCCTTATTGTCAATATTTTGAAAAAGTAGGCCAAAACTATGGTCTAATTGTGAAAATCTTTTAAAACCTGGAAAAATTCCTGGAGAAAAGAAAATTTGATAATTCCAGGAGCCCGGGAGATGATCCAAATTTCCTGGAGACTTGGGAGCTCAGACACTGGTAACTTTTACCACCAACAGTATGATATAATTATACCACGTAAGCATATATATTTCAATTAGATTGAGAATCTGGGGAATTGTACATTTTATATGTAATTACAATTATGATATTCGCATATTACTTGATAATTGTTTGAATATGATTTATTATTCAACATTAATAAGAAGACTAGTAATTATGATAATGCTAAACTGCTTACAAATATAAAGAAAATTGTAAGTCAGCTTCTGCTTTTGTATATTTCTTCAATAGCTCCTCAAGCTTATAAAGGTCTATTCATTTCACTGAAGATGACTGTGACACAAAAGAAACATGTTATCAAATTTGTGGTTATCTTGCTTTAAGTTGCTATAACAATCTGTGCAAATCTGATTTTAGTAAGCTTGAGGAGGTATTGAAGAAACCTACAAAAGTAGCTTTCTTAATAATTCTTAGCCATAGTTGTAAAATTTGTATAGCACATGCATCCACTTCAAGAGTGTTGAAAGTGATGTGGTATTCCAGGTGTGTTGGGTTACTCTTCTCATAAGGTTTTATGCACAGCTTTTCTTATGATAATAACAGAAGTACAGTTGAACTTCTCATTTACAACTTTGTATTTTACAAACACTATGCAGGTTGTTACGTCATTAAAATAATGGTTAAGTAGCCATCTGGTCATTTATCGATGATAATTCTTTTGTTGATTCAAACATTACAACTACAAAGATAACAGAAATAAACACAAACAAGTGTTTTGCATTATTTTATCAGTTTTCATGAACCTTCTCATTTACAAACAACTTCCAGACCAAGAGATGTGTAAATGAGAGGGTTAACTGTAAAAGCTTGATAATACAATGTTGTGAAAATTTATTACTTGTAAAATAATGGTTGAAATTATTTTTTTTTAAATCAAATCAATATTCTGATTCCTGCTTTACATAATGAAAATGGGAAATATTAGATTTTTAGATCAAGAAATTTCAATAATTTCTTTATAAAAAAATGATTACAATTACATTAAAGAAACCAAGTAATTAGTTTCTGTGATTTTCTCAATAAAAAATAACAGATTACTTAGTTGCTTTGTTGTCTCCTGTAGTATCAGGCGCTGATCCAGACCCACTGTTCATCGTTGCGAAGGTCAGATGACCTCAGACTCTTAGTACCTTACCACAGGGGCCCTAAACAACCCCCAGCTTCTTCACATGGGTTTTGCGAAGGTCACAATACATGTCTAGATCGCCCCTGGGTATACAAAAGTAAGACCAGACACTTGAAACAATTCATTAATAAGGGTAGATCCCAAGTTGTTTAAACAAAATAAAAGGAAATTTTGGTAGGTTATTTAATTTTTATCATAATGCTGCACATAAATTGTATCCCTCTCAAAAGTATTTAGAATTATATCATTAATGTGCAGCATTATGATAAAAATAAAATAACCTACCAAAATTTCCTTTTATTTTGTTTTAACAACTTTTGAGGGGGGTACCACAAAATACTGTATGAAATGTGGCAAGATAATGAATGAGTCAAAGACAAGTTCCAAATTTTCCAACAGTGGCCGTGTTTCCGCAGGAATTTCAGATTATCCGATAACACTAACTAACTTCGGGTTATTTTTTGGCGATTTTCTTTTTCCTTTTCCTCGCGTGGCACCCTGGTTGCACCGTGAAATCCTTGCAAAAAGCACCAAAAACAAGATCAAGTTGACCCCATGTCAAAGGTAAAAAATTATCGCATTTAGGTTAATTACGTCAGAATAGGTTAAACACCCATTTCTGCAGCACTTTTTTTATTGGGATAATTTATCGGATAATTTTTTCATGCGGAAACACGGCATCTACATCTTCTATATCACTGAATATTACCATATTAGTCAAATATTAAATGTAAAATTAGGCATGAACTTCCAGACTGTTGTCCTTAATAGCGAGGTTTTGCAAATTTATGAAATACGAAAACGGATATGTCGCACTTTAATTTTTGAAAGTTGCTAAATGTGTTAAAAAATAATTCAATTTTTTATCTACAAATTGTTAATGATCATTGTAAAATACAGACCAACTGTGACAGATATTCAAGGTGTTCCAATCCAAATGTTACAAGAATTTGAGAAATCTTCCTATTACTGTACTCAGATTTGTCTAGGCTTACGAAGACATGGATGCATACTACTGCTGAATGCGTTAAATCTGTTTCATCATCTAACCTAAAAATCACTTAACGGGGAACTCCGGGTTTCGAATTTCTATGGATACATCTATAGAACAATTTATTTATTTATTTAGTACGTTACTGACAAAATTTCACAACATTTGGGCAATGGTATATGAATTAAAACACTTTCCAATATAGGCATTAAATCAAAAAGTGGGTCTACTACTATTATTACACAATGCTAAAGAATAGGAAAATTAAGGATTTTAAAAGGGTTGTGTTCGAAAACTGTATCAAAAGTCACATTAAAAATTACCTGTTCCAATGTGAATTTGACTGGTCTTTCCATTTATGGGAGTTATATTTGTAATGTTAGTTTGATTTTCAAGCACAACCCTTTCAAAATCTCTAATTTTCCTGGACCCACTTTTTATTTTGGACTCACTTTTCAACGTTTTTTCGGCATATTCTCTTTGTCCAAATGTGAAATTTTGCGAGTTAGTTCACAACTAATTGTTCTACAGATTTATCCATAGAATTTTTAATCCCAGGGTTGCCTTTTGTATATAAAAAAAAATTCCTATACCATAAACAGTTAAACTTGGCTAATGTCAAATCCAAAGTGACATTAAAGAAATAGATTTGGAAAAAAATTTTGACTTAGAGATGGTTATTTAACGGAAAATACACCAAAATGGGATAAAAAATAAATTTGACTTATTAATAATTTGACTTGCGCAAGTTTCACTGGAATACGAATATAAAAGACTATAGAAAGAATATGTGGCAGAGCCAAGCCAAATGAGACATAAGTCGGAAAATTGAAAATTGAGATTTTTATGGATTATAAAACTACACATTATTATCTTTAACATGCAAAAAAAAACAGTTTCATACGATGTTTCCTTGCAAAGTTATAAACAAAGTTTGAACATTCAAAATGTAAGTTCTGAGAAAACTGCATTTGAAAATTGTTTTAGTATGCATTTACTAAACAAGGTCATTTTAAATTGCATTTTTAAAACATTTTTAGATCATATATCTAAAAATTGTTAAGGTAGTATGGAAGTTGAATGTATGAACTTTATATATTTTTTAAATAAAATAAAATTTGAACAAAATTGACCATTTTTAAATTGCTGCCTACTGTCGGAAACTAGCATTTGGGACTTATGTCTCATTTGGTTTGGCTCTGCTACATATACCACTCCAACCATTTCTGAGGTCTTTAGCATTTTTCAAGCAATTTTCTGTTATAATTTTCGTAGCTATTCAAAATTACAAAACTCTAATTTCTTACAATAACTTATTAAATTACAGCTATATATATATTTTTTATGCACTTGTTTTTTTTTTATTTATAATTGTTTTATACTCCCTGGTTCCATTACACAAAACTTTCTTTAACTTTTGAGCAAAATAGGAATGAATCTGTGATCCTGGGTTTAATAAGTTGTTCAACCATCATCTCCTCAAATCCTCCTAATGGCTCAAATGTAAACAGTCTTCTTAATGCTACCTGAAAGAGAAAATAATATCAAAGATTTTATAAAGTACCAATTTTGGCAGAGCCCAGACAAGAGGGATAAGTCAAAAAGATGGTTTGAGTTATATAACTACAATTTATTCTCTTTAAAATACAAAAAAAAAATCTGTTACATAAGATGTTTCCTTGAGAAGTTACTGTATGAACAATGTTAAACATTCAGCATGTAAATTTTGAGAAAACTGCATTGAGAACTGTTTATCTGTAAGCCAAAACTGATCAGGCTCAATTTAAATTGAATTTTTTAAATGTATCCGAAAATTGTGAATGTAGTATGAAAGGTGAATAACTATGTTATTAACATTTTTTTTAATGGGGCAAGGCATGGAAAAACCACAAAGTTGTCGGAAAATTTTGAAAATGGAGTTAACACTATAGCCGTATTACACTTGTTGTAAGCTATAAAATGAGGGGTCAATTATTAAAATTGAACAACTATAACCAGTTATTGAACATAATAGTCCAAAATTTCCTTTGTATTTCTTTATATTGTTTATTTGCTTATTTCTCAATAACTTCCTGTGCGAAAACTTGGTTGGTTTTGCCATGCCCTGCCTCAAATGAAAAAAAAAATGTTTCTGCCTATTGTGGAAACTTAGCTTTGTGACATACCCCTCACGTGGTTCAATAAATGTTAAATTTGGCCATTCCCACCACATTTCATTTTCCAGTTACCTGGTTTCAGTCACATGTGATTTGCTAACCATCTCGAATTTACTCGAAAAGTTTCATATACATAGTTACAAGAGAATCCTGATTGCTTCCCCACTTATCTAACTTGCTGCCCCAAAATTGATTGTTGTCATCTAGCTAGTAGCAGATCATTCATCATTACAACTCTATATTAGGCATAAAATCCAGTCTACAGGCACGGATTTAGGGCGGTGGCGCAGCCGGCATGCGCTCCCCTATGGGCTAAAAAAGGGGTAAAAAATCCGGGAAAAAATGTTTTTTTTCAACAAAATCAAACAGGGAACCACGCCCACTAAGACCTGGAAAAGTGCGCCCCCACCCCCTTTTTAGATCCTAGATACGCCCCTGGTCTAGTTATGCCTAATATAGGTTTTCAGGATCACTGAGGTTCACTCAGCAAACTTTAGGCCGTGGCCTAAGCATATTTCTTTTTTGGGCACCTTCAGGCCACATTGGTGACACCAAAATGAAAACTGATCGGTTGACTCACCAGCTTAATTAGCCAACTAGGATGTTGATCATTATGTCATTTTGCCCATGGTGGTGATCCTCAAATCAATTTAACTTTGAACATAACAAGTCTGTAATTTCGACAGTAAGGAATACTGGAAACAATAATTAAAAGCAACAATTACAGACTTGGGGCAAGTCTAGGTCATTGCAATCCGTGAAAGTATGTGCTTGATATAATCTGAACGTTTGGTGAATGTGAATGGAAAGACTCCAAAGGAACATATAAACTGTATGTGGTCCTTCACTACAATTTATCTTATATCTGCCAACTTTTTTGGCTCCAATGTGCGAGATAAACCCCGCCACCAGTGTGGAGGGCCATATTTTCTGCAATTTCGATCTAACAAGCAAAAAAAAAAAACAAAAAAAAGTCATCTTACCATTCTTGAACCGTGTCTACCTAAATTACTACTGTTTTGGTGGTCGTTTTTACCATATTTTTCTCTAGATTGTCTCATGCATGAGAAAAACTATTGAAATGACTGTTTATGAGTGAGAGTTTTGCTAATGCGTGAGAAAATTTGTGAGGTCTCACCACAAAATGAGTCGCATCGTAGGTGAGATCAAATTGAGATAATTACAAAAATATGTCTGATGTCAAATTTTTGAGAAATTTAGTTTTAATCAATTATGAGTACTATGGTACTTTAATTTTATTATAATATACTTTTTAAATCAGTTTTCATGAAGGAAAGTTTCATTCAGGCAGATTTTCTAAGATTGATTGTCTTTTGTTTCTTTATTTTTCGATTGATTTATGGGCGATTTTCTCAAAACCGAGTTTCCATGCATGAGAACTTCAAATGGTCATATCTTTGGATCTACTTATCCAATGAATGCCATTTAAAGTTTTGATTACAGCTTACATCATGCTCTATTAGAGGTACCAATAACTCAATTTTGGATTTTCCTACCATGAGACACGTTTTGTGGTGAGACCTCACATTTATTTATGCATGATACGTCAAAAATGGGCTCCAATGCGCGAGAGTTAGCCGTATAATATCTTACCAAACATGCCAATAGTACTGAGTTACTGTTGTTTCTTGCCAATGAATTATAACACAGATCGGCTAATTTCTTTACACCTGTGGAAAAAACAATTGAATTATTTATAATTGTAAAATTTGTTTGGGTTTACCAAATAAATGTTCTGCACCTTTTTGGTCTTTCCTCATCTGTTGTATTTGTTTCATAATTTTGCGGTTATTTCATATGGCAGAAATTTGAACGATTTCAGGCCCGTAACCAGGTATCTCTAAAAGGGGGTTCGTCTAAGGGCCCCAGTGGGCTCAAGGGGAAATGCCCCTGTGGGGGCCGGGGGATGGAGCCGATCTGTACTATAATAGTGTGTATTCGGCGTATTAGTTATAATATAACTGATTGATGATGATTTTAGATTAGTATGAGTGCAGTAATACTGACTAAAAATGCGAAAATAGGAAAAAGGGTTCGATAATTCGATATTGGTAGGGTGGGGATTCGTTTTTCAAAGGGGGGTTCGCTGAAAAAGGGGGGTTCATATGAACCCCCAGGAAACCCCCTGGCTATGGGCTTGGATTTACAGTATATGTTACATTGATAATTTTTGTTTATCAAGTTCATTTGTTTAACTCACCATTCATCTTTATAATAAGTGCTGCAGATGACTTATTTTGTGCAAGTCTACCAAGAGCTATTGCCGCTTTTTGTTGAACATTTTCACAGAGTTCATTCATCCTTTGCATCTCATCCTGACTGGTGTATTTGAGTGGAAGCACCGCCTCATCAAGAAATTTGAATAGTACCCGAATTCCCTCGGCATCAATTACCTGCTGTCGACACACCTCAGAGGATACCATGATTGCAAGGGTTGTTGCTACCTGCAAGACGAATACAATTGAAATTGGTCATGTCATTAGAAAGGAGAATGAGGATGCAACAAAAATACTTTCCATACAACACAGAATAAACAACGAGGTTGGAAGATACCATCAATTCTTGAGAGAGTTGTTCATAAGAAGTCAATTTGTTAGAAGCAACAGGACCTCCTTCAACAGAAGTCTCTAAGTTCCAGCAACATTTTTCAACTATGTAGATATGTTTTCTGTTTTGTTAAAAATTGCTTTGTAACTATATTGTTACAATGGTGGTATGTCACTCTCAAAATATGATGTACACTTAAAAGTAGCATAAATCAAAATGCCAACTCCATGTCAATAGCTACCAGATGTCTCTATGAAAACGGTTGCTTGAACCAACCAACCAACCAACCAAATCTATGAGATGTTCCTATGTTCAACATTAGACCTAAAAAAAAAGTACTGTACGTTATTTGCCCTTTTCTGCTGCCCATATGGAAAAACCTTGCGTAATATTTTTTTTAGCCCAACTGTTATTTTTGGAAATAGCCATATATTTTTACTACCAAACTAAACAATTGGATTGTATTGTGCTTCACAACACAACGGAATTGGGTAAGTATAGTATGTTGCAATAAAAATACCACATATAATTGGTATGTGATATTTCTGGATAGCTGAAACTAGAGAAAGTAGAGTTTCAAGGTGCTGTGAAGCTGACACTATATATTCATATGAATTTCTATGCCCTAAACGTCACATCATGTCCTGCTGCCTGATAGAGGCGCTCATTCGTCTGTCCACAGCAGGAGACGTATGGACCAGTACACTGGGGTAACTTACTTGTCTCGAAAGAGGTACTGGGTTCTTTATAGTGCACATAAGCCATATGTGTACACTGGGCCTTTGGTTTATAGTTCTTATTCGAGAAGACTTGTTCCACCACCAGAACCATTTTGCAAGCGGGCCTCAAACCCATGCTGGTGTTATTGCTATGGCTCACGATTCCCATGCTTTAACCGCTCGACCATACAACCATAATATATACTTTTCTTTAAATAGACCCTGGTAAGCCAATATTGATATTCCACCTCAGCCTGATGAAGTGTCCTGTTGATTGAGTTACACTTGGAGGATTATGAATTTCTCAGATCCAGAAACAGTGTCAACTGGCTTAGTCTTTGCCAGCGGCCGACCCCCATAGACCATGGCTATGCTCACGCTAACCATTCGCCAATTTTTACTGGAATTCTCAATTGGCTAAAATAAAAATGACCTCTTTCGCCAAATTTGCTAAATGAAAATTTAAAAAAATGATCATTTTGCACCCATTTTTATAGATTTTAAAAATGTATAATTTGGCTAAACAAATCGGCAACCGTTAGCCATTTTGGCTAAGAAAAAATTGACCCTAGTGTGAGAATAGTATGGCCAATCCCCATCTTGTATTAATCAAAAAGTGGTGCTGTAGCTTGGTGGTTAGCATGCTTGCCTTCCAATCCCAAGGTCTTGGGTTCGAACCTGGCTGAACGCTAGGTTGGTTCCCACGACTTAACAACGCCACTACCCAAACCTCATAATGAGACTTGGTTTAGAAAGCATGGCGTAGATCTCTGTAAATGGCAAGTAAACTTGCTGTTGGATGTGACACGAAATAAAAAAATAAAATGAAGGGTCTCATAAAGGTTTCAGCAATCCTTGTTACTTACTTGATCCTTGCAATAAAGGTTATCTGCTTGTCCATCTTTGCAACCACTTAGCAACACTTCAGCAGTGTTATAGGTTGCCAGGTAATCACATGACATACTGTCCATTAATGTAATGTTTGATATTGCTGCTGTAGCAACCATAAAAACAAAAGGTGATGGTGCTAATCGGCATAAATCTACACAAAATAAACCAACTGAAATTATATTATCATATTGGGACAAATACCTCAAAATTCTAAATAGTGCCATGGCACTTTAGGTGTAGTCATATCACACTCAATCCAATTTTCGGATTGTAATGACTACCGAAATGGTGAAAAAATCGGAGAAGTGGTAAAGAATAGACACATTCACACATATTCCAACCGAATAAACTCGTTGGCAAATGGTCATAACAAAAAATAATATCGGAATGGATTGACTTGGAAGTGATTTTCAAAAATCCTTCCAATCCGAAAATACTTTTGACCAATCAAAAGTAAGCACAATGACTTGTTTTTACACTGCTTGCGATCTCTCTCCAACACTTTGCATATTTTGCGGAGTTTGTGTGACCAAACTTTTCCTTTCAGAAGGTAAATTCATTTCATTAAAAAACATTGAAAAGGTTATTTTGAAATTCAGACTGGACTGAATGTGACTGCACCTGTATAGAATATTTTAGGTCTTTGTTCGGTACTTATTAAAAAATATTGACATGTAATGTTTACAAATTCCTTATAGCACATAAAATTGTAAGTACAGTATCCCAGCAAACACAAAACGTTCTTATGACGTTCGTGAACATTGTGATTTGGTATTTAACAAAATAACGTTTGCAAAACGTTGCACAAACGTTATACGAATGTTCAAACGTTATAATTACGGTAAATGTTGTGAAATTTGGTTAAAAGTACGTACTACAAAATAATGTTTTTAACACCAAAATATAATGTTATACTAGTAATTACAAATTGTAAGTGAATGCTGCGAAGCAAATCCTAGAACATTCCCCGGACTTCCCTAAAAAATGCAC
>JAOTQE010069303.1:0-17226 GCA_025631205.1 Nesometra sesokonis
AAACAATTTTTAAATACACTTATTTCTATTCTCCAGTTCTTAACTTTGATGCTACTTTGATATGATCAAGTTAATTTCAAAATTAATATTGATGAATTTTTGGTCATTTTCAGGTGACAATATATCTTTAAATAATGCATGAAGCATGGGTTATTTAGAGAGGATATTTTTAATTTCAAAATACACACATTAGGTGTACATCCCCATTAGGAAGTTTTGTCAAGTTTTATCAAAATGAATATTTGGATTAGTTTCTACTTGATCACTTAGCTGTACAATCCTATCCTTTATAACAGTTAAATGTGATAAGCCAGTGAGGTGGTTAATTGCACTACATTTCTTTGAAAAGGTAGGAAACTTTTCTAATGGAAATGTACACATAATACATCAGTTAAGTTAAATTGTGACACTTTAAATAGTGTTTTTCTGAGCATCTAGAGGTGTACATTTTACATTTTTTTTTAAATCCCAGCCTAAGCCATGGTGGGCCGGGTTTTTTTTTTCTGAGAATCTAGGTGTAAATTTAGATTTTTTTAAATCCACAGGAGCTTGAGGTTAATGGGAACTTTCCTGTTGCAACAATCAGTAAGTAACTACGCTGAACATTTCACAATACAATATCTTTTGGCAGAATTAATAAATAATTAAGTACACATAACTATGTTCACATTTTACCATACTTGACAGAATATAATTATATGTTCAAGCATAAGCTCACCTTGTATTTATGGTCAAATTATAATACTCGTACCACCAGAGTATCTTATGCAAATGAGGCATGTTGTGGCAAAATTGAAAATTGAGTTTTTGTTATAGCCATATTACACTTTTCATAAGCTTTAAAATGAGGGGTAAGTTATCAAAATCGGACAACTATAACTAAAGTTACTGAACAAAATAGTTCAAAATTTCCTTTGTGTTTCTTTATATTTGCTGTTGTTTATTTGCTTATTTCTCAATAGCTTCCTGTTCGACAACTTTTGTCAAGTTTTGCCATGACTAGCCTCAAATAATGTTCTACTCCTTTTTCTTAAAGGGGAACTCCAGGATTAAAATTTCTATGGATGCACATGAACAATTAGTTGTGAACTATCTGAAAAATTCCACAACATTAGGAAAATCAGTTAATGAAGGAAAACAATTTCTAAGATGGGTCTTAAATCAAAAAGTGGGTCTGCTACTCATAATATCATATTATACTGTACAATGATAAAATTAGGAAAATTACTAATTTTAAAGTGGCTGTGTTTGAAAAACATATAAAAAAATCACATTAAAAATTACCTATCGTAGTATAAATTTGGATGATCTTTCCATTTATGTGAGTTATATTTGTAAAGTGATATTGGTTTTCAAGCACAACCCTTTCAAAATCCCAAATTTTCCTATTCTTTAACGCTGTGTAATCTGAGTAGTAGACCCTTTTTTGATTTGGGACTCACTTTGCAACATGTTTTTCAACATTATATCATTGTCCTAATGTTGTGAAATTTTGTCATTTAGGTCGCAACAACTTTTTTTTATAGATTTATCTATAGGAATTTTAATCCCGTAGTTACCCTGTAAATTTTACATTTATCATAACGATTTCTTATTAAAAACTATGTTTAAGATACATCTACTAAAGTGTAACTGTCCAGAAAATTAAAATACATAAAAGCATATTGACAACTTATAGATTCAATTCCTTAAAGCAAATGTTACCAATTAATTCAATCTGGCACGCATCAAAATTAAAATTTATCTAATTAAATCTAATAAAATGCCCAAAATGTCCCAACAAAATAAGAGTATGTAAATTCACAGGAAAAGTTCACTGATAAATGTTTAAAGTTTACTATAAAAGTTATGTACTATATTTAATTAAATCTAGAAAACCTTATAAATATCTATGAAAATAAAGTGTTCAATTTAAATTAAATGAGAATACACTATGTAACCTCCCAGGAAACTTTTACTGATAAAATGTTTAAAGTTTATTAAAAAAGATACAGTATATACTAATACTGTAATTAAATTTGGAAGACCTCATAAATATCTATAAAAATAAGGTATTTTACCACATGACAGAAGGTCGTTATAAAATTCTGTGACACATACATAATCAAAAAATTATACATCTATAATTAAAATTTACCCTTTCGCTGCATGGGTCTGGTTACTACCGGGCCCAAAAAAAAATGTTGTTGAACGGCGCCGCGCGAGTCCAGTACTACCGGGCCCAAAATAAATTATTATTTTTTTTAATATCTGCCTATACTACACACGCCCTCTTCAATTTTCCTATCAACTTTGAAATATTTCAACATTAAAACAAAAAAAACGGGCCTTCCTTTTATGCACCCTCTATATTTTAAACTGATTTTAAATTTGTTTATTTTGTTATAAAATGATGAAAATGATTCAAACTTTTGATATTTTTATTCATTGTGTGTATCTGCAACATGATCAAGTGTGAAAATTTGATTTGATGAAAAAAATATAAAATGGCCGTCATAATGTCATAATTACGCAAATTACCAATTTTTCCACTTCCACCATAAGCGAACACCTTGACTACCCATCATAAAACATAATTTTGAATAATCTATTTTAGTATTTTCTTTGGTATTTATTTGTAAATCACCTATTTTCCTAGACTTGCTCCAAGTCACTTCTATATGGTCGTTTTTTGTAATATATGTAGCGCCACCAACGGCGACACAATAAGTCATAATTTTTCATCATAGAAGCGACTTGTCAAATAGGGTTGAAGCAAGCAAGAAATGACGTATTTTCTCCCTCCGTATTTGGCATGTGGGCGTTTTGAAATGTTTACTTACCTACGGCCGACCAACCAAAATGCTTCCTTTTCGAGTGAACGATCTATCCATTTGAGAGACTACCAAACAACAAATTATATCTGAAAAGTATTCTCACGAATGTAATTTTGTCATATTCTAATAAAAAAACTCAGTTATTATTTCTCGTGCAGCTGCAATCGTCCATCACGTCGTCTAGGCCTAGGAATTCTTTTCTCCATGGGTAGACCCAAATCCATCCACACACAAAGGCCTTCGGTAGTAACTTTGTAGAGAGAGTGACGCAATGGTATCATGTGATTTTCGAATTCAATCAAGTGTGACGATTCACTCCCGTTATTCGGGCGTGAATCGTCACGCATGAACTGTTTGGACAGGCCTTACGGCTAAACTAAAATAAGTGAGTATGGGACGTCAATAGCGCCTTAAACGGAATCATACAAATAAAAGTGAATAAAACCCGACTGTAAGGCCTGTGAGACAGGCTACTATTTTCCTTACAAACATTCCCACACAGAGGTGGGAATAACACCCAGCAGTGAAAGGGTTAAATATTATTCTATTTCTCTTTTTCTTAATTTTTTGATTATTTATAAAAAGATTGCCACAGATTTCCTACAAATACACGCAGATTCCAACAGATACCCACATCCTATTGCCAAGCCCAATTCATATTCAAATTATTGTCTTTTTTGTGACCTTTTTCAGTTTTTGTTGGGAAAGAAATCTGATAAAGATTGTAACACCGCTGATTATGTTTTTGATTGTAAAATTCATAATATTCTAAAATTGAAAAACTGGTCACAAAAAAACTATGGACTATATTATATAAATATCTCTATTTTGTAATTGATTTACAAGTTGTTTGCATTGGTTGATAATTCATTTTTTATATATCTTGAGACAATTTGCTGAGGATAAGTTTCATACTTCTTGAGTTCTGGTTTTGGAGAGTTTACCTGATCACCTTTGAGCCTATTCAAGAGTGTGACACAAACAACAGCACCTAAGGAGCAAAAAGAATGATAACATTCAAGACTGTAAAGCTACCAAAGTGAACAAGGATTATCAGGCACAGATCCAAGAGGGTCCAAAAGACCCCCCCCCCTGCCCCCGGCTTTTTGAAACGAAAAATGTATTTTTTGCACACATTTGGGTCACGGAAAAGTGCACCAGAGAGCATCTGTAGAAAAAAAATTTCCTGGGCCCTAGGTGAGCCCTGGACCCACGCCTACTGTTATAATTTTCCTGTTAAAACCTCATACCTGGGCTTGTCCACCTTGGCTCGGGCCCCCCTCTTTCCAGCCACCTCAAACCTGCCTTATCTCTTGGGGGTTGCCCTGTCAGGGAATTAATGGTGCCACCACTGCTTGGGCACCAAGAAACATTTGTCTATAGATGCTCTCTGGTACACTCTTGGAAGATTGATGTCTATAGCAGAAATTTTAATTAATTTAATTGAAGTAAATAAGGTAAAAAAGAGGATGTCCCACAGGTTAAGTGCTCACATGGATAGAAAAAAAGAGAATATGTGATTCCACAATAGACAAAAGAACATGGCTCATTGTTGAGGGAGACTGGAGTGCAAAGGTAGATCAACCATACAAGGGATTTTGGAAATGGGGGAGCAAAAAGAATTTATCTCTAGATTCAAAATTATCAATTTTAAAATGAGTGAACACCTCGAGATTCTGTAAGCAAGGTTTGGTGTGATATGACTTCTAGTCAAGGAGTTTGTATCAGGCGAGGGAGATAGAGTCTGGTAAAAACTAGACTATATTTAATTCATATCATATTCGACTGAGCCTATAACAAGACCTTTCCTTTTGAAGTGATTGACTGCGATCACTCACCTAATAAACACCTAAAATACCCCTGAGGCAGGGGCGTTTCGGTTTTAAGTGGGGGACCCGCCCCCCCTACTTTCGGAAAGTAAAATATTCCAATATTTTGAACATTGTCTATAAAACGAAAATATTCAGCAAGAATTGATCCCGTAACACGCTCCTGAGGCCATTTCCGGACATCTAAAGCCCAAAATAGCCCAGATAAATTTGAAAAATTTCTACATACAAACAGTAGGCCTACACCTAAATGTGGTGATAAATTCTATTTGAAGCACACCTGCAATTTCCAGAAGGCAAGGCCTGATTAACAATTTAATCATACCATTTTACTCATACAAACTATGAACAAAACAACAAGTTGGATTCCATTCAAACATGGTGGGCCCCTGGCCCCCAGCCCACTTCTTGTAACTCCAGAACAAATTACGTTTTACCCGATCTTACCCTTTTGAATTTCTTAAGGTTGACAGATATGTTATATTATGTGTGCCCCTATAAAAACTTTCCTCAAAATAAAATAATGATAACTTGTGTCTGACAATCATATAACAAAAAAGAGTCAGAAATGCAGAATTTAAAGGCAATTAGTTTTTTTTGGTCAAATTTAAAACCAGGAACACGTCCACCCTGAGGGACGGATAGGAGGGCCGATAGAAAGTCAAAGATCTAGGGGCGTGTTAAAAATCAATTGTAGCTGAATATTTTCGTTTTATAGACAATATAAATAATACCAATATAGTTTTTTTCCGAAAGAGGGGGCCGGGGCCAGCCAAGCCCCCCTTAAATCTGCCTCTGACCCTGGACAGAATTAGTATCTCCCTCCCCACTTTAAATAATGCTTGATCCACCCCTGTGTACGTTTTGTTTTATTTTACATACCTCGTATACCAACAGCGTTACACATAGCTGCGAAGCATGTGGCCTCCATCTCAATATTTTTCACTCCTCTGTCTGCAGCTTCCTTTAGATATTCCATCTTTTCTTCTTCCGTGTACTCGCAAATAGCACCGTCCAAACGACCTTGTCCTTGATAAGATCAAAAATAAGAATAGTACCTCAATATTTTCCAGAATTAACATGCAAGTATAAGACATACACCATGACGTGATCTTCAGTTACACTATGATAAATGCTTGGGGATGGCTACAGAATCAGGGACCCCAAAAAGCGAAGTAAAAAGTTTTGGACAGGTACATTTTTTGTTTTTCTGACTTTGTTCCCGGAAGAAAGAAGTAAAATCGCATAAACTTTTTAATTTTTTCTCCCTGACAAATTTAAAAATGGTCATATTTTTAAAATTTTATTTTATTTCAAAAATATATAGTTCATACCTACAACTTTCATACTACCT
The DNA here is from genome assembly GCA_025631205.1 of Nesometra sesokonis. Classification (NCBI taxonomy): domain Eukaryota; kingdom Metazoa; phylum Echinodermata; class Crinoidea; order Comatulida; family Antedonidae; genus Nesometra; species Nesometra sesokonis. Next base: position 6,000 of record JAOTQE010069303.1, read on the forward strand.
TAATAATTTTATTTTTAAGATATATGATAAAAAAATGTTTAGAAAATGCAATTTAAAATGACCTTGCTCTGTCATTGTATACTGATAAACAATTTTCAAATGCAGTTTTCTCAAAACTTCCATCTCAAATGTTTGAACTTCGATTTTTCATAACTTCGCAAGGAAACATCGTATGTAATTGATTTTTTTTGCACGTTAAAGATAATAACATGCAGTTTTATAATCCATAAAAAAACTCAATTTTCAATTTTCCGACTTATGTCTCATTTGGCTTGGCTCTGCCACAATTAAAACTAGGGTCTCTCCACATGCTTTTACAGTCGCACCTACCGATCGTTGAGGGAATGACCTACTGTCAGGAACTCACCCACCACTGGATATATTTATGCTTGGCAGGAAGCGGAGGAACCACCCCAATTGTCCACCATTCCTAAAAATTACCTTAATGCACATGGGTGTAGTTGGTACTAACATGGAATGCACGTCAACAGTATAGGGGCACATTTGAACCTATCGTAAGCAGAAAACCTTGTTTTCCAAAAGTTTTCCAATGTGACCGGGGCTAGTGGGGGGGGGGGGGTTGCTAGAGCAAAACAAAGTAATAGTTTTCATTTTTTTGAACACTACATGATTTTTGAAGGATAGTTTGTAATTCTACAAAAATAATACACCATTTCATTTGTAATAATGAGAGCATTGTTGTTATGGCATATACTGTAATTTCACTTTTACATGCCCATATAATGTAATACCCTAAAACAGTTACACTGGCCGAGAAAATCTCCAGAGTTCCTGGTTTTCCAACTTGGGAACTCTGATGCCCAGTAACCAATTTTTTTATGTTTTGTTATAAAAAAACAAGAACTCGCGTCTATAACAATTCTAGTGTAAAAAGTCTTTTAAGAAATTTTACAGTAGAAATGTTATAGACGTTTAAAAACATTCAAATTTCAAATATGCTATCATATAGCGCTACTTCAATTTATGACAAATATCGTATATTACATAAGGCTTCAATCATCAGTGAACAATTGTATACTTAATGTAACTCTAGTAAAAGCAATTTATAGCTAATTTGGTTTTTGTTGAGGTGAAATTTTATGATATTTGAATCGATATAATTACAATCATTATTCCATTAAATAAATTAACAATAGACAAAATTTTGCATCTAAAAATATTGAGTAGATTATGTTGTTTTGTACTCTAATCATCAATAACTAAATTAGCCTCTTTTGTAACTAAATTTTACAATATGCTTTTTGAAAAAACAAAGTACATCTTTATTGTTGAAGATTGCTGGGTTATGACATTGTACAATTGGTGAATTATATTGCTTGATTAAAAAACTTGAAGGTCTTCAGCATTTACACTGTATAGTTAGTTCTTTTGTCTACTGCAATAGTCACTCAAAACATTATATTTGCACTGCCATTTTTGTAGAAATGTAGGAAAATTAGAATATTCAACTATGTGTTTTAGTGCTCATTTCAGTTGTTCTAGGAGTTGTTGAACAAGTTTGTTAAAGAGGGTTTTTTGAAAAAAAATACTGAGCCCTGGGTAGACTTGCTCCAAGTCTGTATATTTATTTTTAGTGTTTAATAAAGTGCGCCACCAACGGATGATAAAGTTTTAATGGCATAAGATTTGTCGTCAATAGAAAGGTATGGCGATCCACCTCCTATGGAACGCAATGAATGCCTTTTAAACGTCTTTCACGAATTAAACCGAATCACCGTCTTGAACCAAGACTAAGCCCTGGGTTGTATAAGTTTGTTTGCCCTGGAAGAGAGTACCCAATGTTACTCTATGATGAATTGTTTTTTTAAAGAAATCCTTTTGGAGAATATGGTTGTACAAGACTGTTGACCTTTTTGGAAGAGAGTACTAAATGTTACCCTGCAGATTGTTCAGAAGTTTGTTAAAAAAACTCTTTTAGGCAGTACCAAATATTACCATATGGATTGTTGAACAAATATGTACACAATGTAACCCTTTTTGTGTTGTTGAAAAAGTTTGTTGAAGAGGCCCTTTTACAAGAGAGTACCGTACTGTATGGATTGTTGAACAAGTTTGTTTAAGAGGCCTTTTTGTAAAAGAGTGTCAAATGTTTGGTTGTACAAGTTTGCTGTCAGACCCTCCTGGAAGAGAGTGGCAAATTTAATTCCTATGGATTGTTAAACAAGTTTGTTGAAGAGGCCTTTCTGGAAAAGGGTACAAAATGTTTAACGTTGTTGACCCTTTTGGGAGAGAGTGTCAAATGTTACTAACCCTATGAGAAAAAATGTTTTTAAGTCTATCAAAACTGGACTTTAGAACCTGACTCATTTTCTTTTTGTTGTTGTTGGTGTTGTTATGACTTTAACTTTAAAAATGTCCAGGGTCACCAGTTCTGAACGGACATGCATGAAATTGTGTACAGGTAAATTAGACAACATTTCCAACAAACATTCATATTGCCCTTTATCTAAGTTACACCCCAAAACCAAAAACGTGTTTTCATTCTTTTCCAATTTTAAAATATTTTTAGTGTGTATGAATGACCATTCTACAAATTAATAAGAAAGGGTTTTAGCTAATTTTTCTCAGTGAAATCACAGTGAAAGCACGGACCTCGTGAGCAGTCGCTCTTGGTTCTCTTAATGCCGGTGCCAAATTCAAGTTTTAACAAGCACATAACAAATTTTGCATTATTATTATTATTATTAGGCCTTTAAGTTGCTGAACAAATTTGTCAAAAGGTCAAAGTAGAGAAATTGCAATTACTAGATGCACTGTTGGTAGCATGTTCCATCAATAAATATACAAGTACATTAAACTTTTATTATAAATGAGGCAAGGCATGGCAAAACCACCAAGTTGTCGCACAGGAAGTTATTGGGAAATAAGCAAATAAACAAAAGGAAATATAAACAAATACAAAGGAAATTTGTGTCTATTTTGTTCAATAACTTAAGTTGTAGATGTTCGATTTTGATAATTACCTTTCATTTTAAAGCTTGCAAAATGTGTAATATGGCAATACCAATAATTCAATTTTGGATTTTCCTACAACTTGGTGGTTTTGCTGTCATGCCTCAAATGGTTTTTGTATCATTCCGTCATCAAAAGCGATTACATTTTATGGAACCTAGGAGCACAGTACTGTAGTTGAGTTTTTTAAACTAATTAACTACACGGCCAATATAATTTTCTAACAATACATTTTAACTACAATATCTAATTATGGCAATTTATTGAGATTCTTTGTGAATATGGTTATTATGAAAAGTGTGTAGAGTGGATGGTTATTAAACAATCAGCTTGGAAATAACATTATTGTATTGTTTGTTACCTTGGCAATATCATGGAACACTTCTTGTTATTAAAGGGCAACTCCAGGATTAAAATGTTTATGGATAAATATATAGGACAATTGTAACATAACTGACAAAATTTCACAACAATTGGACTACAAAATAATGCCAAAAAAACGTGTTGAAAAGTGAGTCCCAAATCAAAAGTGGGTGTACTACTCAAATTACACAGTGTTAAAGAATAGGAAAATTTGAGATTGAAGGGTTGTGCTTGAAAACCAAACTCGCAATACAAATATAACTCCCATAAATGGTAATGTCCGTCAAATTCACATTAGAACAGGTAATTTTTAATGTGAATTTTTATACGGTTAGTTTACACAACCCTTTCAAAATCTGTAATTTTCCTATTCTTCAGCATTGTGTAATATGAGTAGTAGACTCACTTTCAATGCCTACTTTGGAAAATGTTTTCATTCACTATAATATTGTCCAAATGTTGTGAAATTTTGTCAGTTTATTCACAACTAATTGTTCTATAGGTGTATCCATAGAAATTTTAATCCTGGAGTTCCCATTTAAAGGGACATTCCTCCTAAAATCCACCAAAACTAAATTTCTTTGGAATTTTACCGGTTTATTATTTCTAAAATAATAAACATGTTAGTAACTTGTATACTTGTTTAATTTTATCTTTGAGTAGAAAAAGCTAATAATCATTGCACGCTTTCAGACATACCGTATTCACTTGCTTTGCTTTTAGGATCCACCCAAAATAGCAAATTGTATACATATTTTGCATTTTTAATGTTTTAAAAGCCCATTCCTTCCAGGGCCACTAGGATGTCGTAGAGGAAGTTGTTGAAAAGTGGGCAAGTCAACAGCAGAAAATGTGAAAAATACAGGCAAAATGTTTGTATATCTGTCCAATGACTTTGGCTGTGGATGTCCCATTTTGATGATTGACCCCTCATCTTGGAAGCTTGTGGAAAGTGCTGGTTGTATAAATAACTCAATTTTCGTTTTTCCTATAACTTGATGGTTTTGCCGTGATACACCTCATTTACTCTTTTATTATACTGTTCTTTCTTTTATATTTATATTTTTTGAGAAGTACATAACAAACAGAATTGTTTTCTCAAATTCTCAAATTGTACTTCTCTGCAAAATGTACTACACTGCTTATTTTTTTGCAAAATAAATTTAAATTTTAATTTGAATAGAAAGCAAAATAATGACATGACGGATCAGTATTATATTTATGAATTTGAATACAAAATATTAAAATCTACATTATTTTTATGTTGGCAACCAACTTTTGGAAGAAATGTGCCTTTAACTATTATAGAGGGCAGTAAACTAGTCTGAGATCATCGACTATTAAAGTTTTAATTCCTTATTGCACAATTCTGTTCTGGTGTAAAATGTTTAGTTAATGTGAATAAAGGTAAGAGAGTCCAATAAAATTGAGCATAGTACAAAAGTATTAAACCATATTCTACATGTTATAGTTACGTAAATTAACAGTATTTTGAAGTGTTTATTTTTTTTGTTTGTGAGGAAAACAAAAACTAGCATCAGAGATTTAAACCTCATGATTGCAATGCATGTTAAAAAACTACAGTTCCACTCTTCTCTTTTTAATAATTAGTCATACCTTCATAAAAGTCAGATGTACTCATGGTCTTTCCCTTAACAACATCAAAGCTATCACCTTCTTGTTTGCAGTTTAATAATGTCTCCATTAATTCTTTATTCAACTCAGTTTCTCTAACTTTTATCTTGCCTAAGACAGGCTAAAAGATTGAAAAATAGCAATTAAAAATAATTTGATTTTTGTATAGCACTCTACACAGCCATTACATGCAGTAAAACAAAATTTACAGAGAACCTACCATAGCAACAAAATTAAATGTTTAAGTGATAAAAGCAAGGGTCTTACAGTATGGTAATTGTCTTAAAACAGAATACCTGGAGAATTTTTATTGGTTGTCCAACCACAATTTGTAATTTGTAACCAGGGAGGTATTTATACCTCCCTGGTGTACCCTTCCTAAAATGTGTTTTCAAGTACCCTATTTAAAAGCTCAACACCTTGCTTATAATGAAACAATGGCTGAAATATATTCTGAAACTTTTGAAAAAGGTTATTATTGTTCAAAAATATTTTTAAACTTCATATTTATTTATTTCGAACATTTTTTATTGCCCAAGTAATGCTTTAATGGTTAAAAATTTCTTAAAGGAAAGTAAATTCTGTGAAAAACACGATAATTCTGGGAGCTTGGAAAATGAGGGGGTAGAGGGTTGGGGGCTAGGGGGCTACATTTATTTAAATTCAACAGTTAGTTTCTTAGAAATGTGTTTCACTCATCCCTGTGGTTAGTTGGTTGGTCTGTAGGTCCCTGTTTCACATGGATTTAATTATATTGAATATGCCGGGGCGGATCCAAGATCGTGTGAAGGAGAGGGGGAACAAAATTCCTGCCAGATGGGTGTTCAGAATTTCAAGTTTAACATGCAAAACAAAAAAATTTATTTTTTGTGTCACATTTTTTCAGGCAGTGCACATACTTTTGACGCGATTAGAAAGGATACGCGCCGAGATGTGCACCCTCCCCCCAACCCTAAGCTATTTTTCAAGTTTCATTAGCAAATTTAGTTTTAAATTTGGCAGGCAGTTTCTAAATGCTTCAGTAATCTCATTGCTAAGGTGGCCAGTCAGTCTGTTTGGTTAATTTTGCAATGAATTTCTATTAGTTTAGTATGCTATTTCTTTAATCTGCAATAGTCCAATAGAAATATAATGCTTATAAAAATGAATGAGATTTCGAGTTAGAGTATGTTTACTATAGACAATGCAAAATAACCCCTTTAATTGTCCTTTTCTGCCACCCCTATGAAAAAAGCCCACCCCAAAAGATTTTTTTTAATAATTTTTAAAAATATGCTCATTTTAATATCTGCAACTCAAAAATTGGGTTGGAATGAACTTTGCAAAACAATCAGGCTAACATCTTACTAAAACAGCTTCATTTTCCTTCAGTAACTGTTATGTTGTTTTTTTTAAATGATTTCTGCCTTCCCCTACCTTGTATTGTCAAATGAAAATGAGCAAAAAGTCATCAACATTAATTTTGAAATTAACTTGCTATTAAAGTGACATCAAAGTAAAGAGCTTGAGATTAGAAACTGGTGTATTAAAAAATTGTTTAATATGATTTTTTTCAGTGAGGGACAATCGAATTTATAGAGGTATCAAGCCTTTTTTATGTTTTTTGCTCATTTTTTGCATAACATTAGACTACTGGGGGTAAATATTTTTATTATACACTAATTTCTAATGTCATTGACATATCATATATATTTTTCAAAATAGCAATTCATTTTCAAAATCTATGTTTTGCCATTTCAAGTGACAATACATTTAAACAAAGAAATTTAAATTTAAATTTTCAAACAGAGGAAGGCAAACAAAGTATTAATTTTTAGCCCAACTACTAGAAAAATAACAAAGTTCAATTGGTTTGAAATTTAGCAGGAACCTGTCCCATCTGTTAATCGGTTAGTCAGTCTGTCGCTTGCTTAGTTGAGGAAAGGCCACATGTTATTAGAATTTTGGTATTGTTAGTATTGAAACACTCACAAGCTTATATTGCGGCTCAAACATCTCATTGACGGCAGTCTCGGTGACAACCACGGTACCAGCTTCCACCCCGACACCTCCAGACGTGCCAATCCTTATCATAACAACATCCGTACATTTTGCGTAATGTAGTAGTTTCATTACCTCATGTAGAAGCACAGTTAGTGAAGGCATACCTATGCCATGCTATATATTGCAAAAAAGAAGTAAATCATGAATAAGATAAATAATTTATGAACCAAGACAAAAATTTTGATGAAGGCCACAATAGCCTAATTTATGACACTGAAGACTTCTGTGTTCCATTTTTAATTATTAAAATATATAAAAATGATACCTTTAGGAACAATTTCTCTGCACTTGGATTTCTGCCGTGGACAGGTTTTGGCCATATCTCAATAGCCTCTAGTTTTCTTCACCAAAACTGGCTAAAAAAGCATGCAAAACACAACATATTTTTTTTTTTGCTAGACAGACTGAAAACCAGGGATACGCCCACCTCAAACTTAACCTTGCGCAACTCGTCTGGGGTCCCGTCCCGGAATGCCCGACAGGGGGGAATTCCTGGCGCCGCCACTTGTTTTACTATACAGTTCATTAATGCCTGGTGTATTACAATAATATACCTGCCAAGTCTCACGCATTATGCGCGAGTCTCACGCATTGGAGCCTATTTTTGACGTCTCACGCATAAATAACTTTTTCGATCACGTATCAGCCGAATTCTCACTCATAAACAGCCATTTCAATACAATTTCCCACAGGCAAGAGGTAAATTTAGAGCAAAATGCAGTAAAAACGGCCCTTAAAACAGTGTTAATCTGGTCAAAAGCGGCCGAAAAACGGGCGGATAACATTTTTTTTTTTTTGCTTGTCAGATAAAAATGGGAGAAGATGTGTCCTAGTAATGGGGGCGAAGTTTGTCTCACGCATTGGAGCCAAAAAAGTTGGCAGGTATACAATAATATTATCAGCATGTACGTTTTTAAATGCCAACCGATGGATTACTTACATCTCATCACTGAGGGCAGTAGCACTAATGAATTGAGTGTCTGATTTAGAAATGAAAGCTGTCTTTCTTGAAATTAATACAGAGAAAACAGGGATCAGGCAAAAGGGGGGGGCACCTTCTCCAAGGTCCGGGTGGCCGTGGTTGCCGGTTCGATTTTGGTTAGGAAAACAAACAACATTATTTCCCCATTTGTCATATTCTGCTACCCTTGGCCTATTTGTAATGTCTATTTTTAATTTATAGGGTTAATTTTAGACCCGGCACTCCAAATATAAGGGGGATGCAACTACATTTTGGCGGTAATAGAGGTAGTGCTGGCTGCGCTGCCCCTTCCCCCTCCCCTCTAAATCCGCCCCTGAAAAAGTTGACTGTCAGAAAAAGCGGGTTAAGGACTCAACAGCATTGTTAGTAAAAATAATGAAATTTCACAAGTTACATCATATAAATATCTATGATAAATATCTATGGATAATATACGATAATACAAATTTTGTGGGGAATTTTCTGTGATCATTTAGTAAAGAAACTTAATTTTAGAATGTTTTTGTTTTAGGAAACTGATTTCATTTCATGTCAGGAAAGATTTAGGCCTAATCTGCCATTTTATAATTCTATTGTTTTCGGATTATTTAGTTATTGTTTAGTTTGTTGAGGTGACAATGTTTCACAAGGTTTCACAAAGGCTTGCCAATAGGGTTGGGAGGATTATCGGTTCAAAACCATAGTCTGGGCACTCAATCTTCAAAAAGGGTCGACTAGTTTTTTGATGATGTGATTTCTGACGAAAGTCACCTGTTAGTGTTACATTCACATTTCTGGTTGCATAATAAAATTCAGTGGTAGACTGGGGGCACCGGTTGTTAACACAAACTGTTATCCAAACTCATTCATTGCGATACTTGCCTATTTAACAGAAGTAGCATAATGTAATTTAGTTTTCATATCTTCTTAGTACTGTAATTTAATAATTTTTCTTTTTAAGATGAATTGAAAGAATGATGTAATTTCCAAGAATCTGGATTAATAAAGTGATGTCTATGTCTATGAATCTTGTGATGAACGGAACAGTTTAGGGAGCTTGAGTTGTTTTAATAGAACCCATGATTGTATTTATTCTCAGGTTTGGTCAGCAAAGGAACCAAGTTTTAAAAGTGATCTTGCAAGTCTTGCATATCAGTAGCAATTTTAGATTATGTGAACACTTAGACTCTTAGAATCGTATACAAGCCCAACCGGGCAGGTCACATGATTTATAGTATTGACATTGTTTACAAACTGCCCAGAGCTTGTCGTAACTGTTCACAGGAAGATTAATATTTATTGCAAGTTTCATGTCCAGGATTGATGCATCTTGGTGGGAGGGGCAGAGGGGAAGAGGAGGGTGGGTTACTTTGCCATACTTTCTTAATTTTAAAACAAAAAGTACAGGACCCTCGACGAGTTGGGCAAGGTAAATTTTGAGGTTTCCCCGGTTTTCAGTCTGGAGCATAAAAAAAAAAATAAATTGTGAGATTGTGACCCTGATTTTTTAGCCTGTATTGGTGTTGGGTCTTCATCTGCCCATTGTCGATTGTCGTTACCTACAAAACCCCCCACAAATCCTTAAATTCCTCCCCGACGGGGGGGTCCCCGAAAGGTCCCCCGACACTGGCACCACAACCAGAGATATGTGTATCTACTATGAGACATGCATAACAAAGGATACAGTATAATGCTCAGCTATAATTCCAGAGTCTAAAATTCACAGAAATTGCTTGAATAAATAATTCATTATTCTAAAAGCCCGTATTAATTATTCCCTGTCTAATCCATTAGAATTATATCAAGATATACTTTCTAAAACTTAGCAAACCATGGTTTACCATGAGCTGTGCATTGGTTTGTTTACATTCTATACCCACTACATCACATGACTTCTGTTATCTCAAGCAAGTGCGGATCCAGGATCCAGAAATGTGGGTGGGGGTGCCCTCTCCAAGGTCCAGGTGGGTGTGGTTGACATTTGCTTTTAACAAGCAAAAAAAAACATTTTTTCGTGTTCTGCTCTTTTTTGGCCTGAATTTTACATTTTTGTGTCGATTTTGGACCCGGCACTCCTGACATAAGGGGGCACAACTACGTTTTAGTGATAACAGGATGCGGAGTCAGTGCCTCACTAAATCCGCCCCTTTTCGACTGGTGATATGAATTTTGTTTACATTCTTATGATTTTTTTCTTAGATTATTTTATTCCATATTTTGCATGTTATGTTTAGTAATTGTTAATTGTTTCTTTTGATTTGTTTTAGATTTTTAAATTTCATATTTTGCATGTTATGTTTAGTATATTGTTAATTTTTATATATATTTTTTATGAAGAGAGACTGGAATAAAATTCCTTGTACTTCGATCATAAAGTTCAATTTGGGGAATTTTTAGTTAGACACCTGTTATTATTGAAGGCCGGATAGCTGTCAATGTTACATCTATTAAAATTGGCTATTGTGTTTTCCTAGTATATGGATTAGAGGATTTGACACTAACAAGATTTGACCTTGAGCCATATTGACAGAAAAGTACATGACTTAGAAAAAAAAATAAGGTTCATGTCTTAGGATGTTTTTTAAATATATTAATGTTTTAATTTAATTTTGTTATAGGTTTGTTATAAGTACCTGACCAATTACTGGATGATATACCACATCATGCTTATAAAGCAAACCTCTTTTGTTCCAAATTTCAAGCCTCAGAAGATAATTTAATTTTTAATTATTTTATTTTTATTTATTTTGTGTCACATCCAACAGCAAGTTTACTCGACACTTACACGCCATGCTTTCTAAACCAAGTCTCATTATGAGGCTAGGGAGTGGCGTTGTTAAGTCATGGGAACCAACCTAGCGTTCAGCTGGGTTCGAACCCAGGAACTCGGGATTGGAAGGCAAGCATGCTAACCACCAAGCTATTTTGTAATCCCTTTTGAATAATTTTAACCTTGTTTAATCAGTTTTAAAGCCATTTGAATGTTTTACACAACAATGTTGTCATTTTTGTACTTTACTTTAAATATATGTCTATGGTGTTTTACATTTTTTTAAATATTTTTATATTTTTATGAGTTTAAATTCAAAATGCTACACAGCCAGAATTTCTTTGTAATGATACGGAGCCCTTTCACACTTGTTACGTCGGCCCTGAGCCGGCTTAACTGTGGCCAACTCAAAAAATCAGTTTTGTTCACATTAGTGTTTTGAGTCGGCCTAGGGCCGACTTACGGTCGCATCGCGAACGTTC
>JAOTQE010069314.1:0-17225 GCA_025631205.1 Nesometra sesokonis
AAATTGACAACATTTATTTTTGAAATCAGCGTAATTCAAATATGTTAAAAATGTTAAGTTTACACTTTCCCCAAAAATCCCCAACGAAAATACATTTGTAACCAGACTATCACCTGCAATGTGCATCAAAAATTAATATCAGGTATCACTGGATGTGTGAACGCAACTGCATACTGTGTATTTAGTTAAGTTTTTCCCCCTGAATTTTAAGAAAATACTTTATTATGGTTATAATCCAAGCTCTACTATGTCGTCATCATTCAAAAAGACAAGGTGAAATAAAAGCATTTCTTAATTAATATAGCCCAGAGGGTATTCTTACACTAATATAATAGTTGTGTGTTATTTAAGTTGATAAGTAAAATTCATTTAAGTTACTTTCGTTATTTCAAGTCATTGAACAACGATCGTTCTCATTGGTCGATAGTTTTCAAAAGAGTAAATACTCTAGAGGGCGCATTGTAAGTTTACGGCAGAGAAATTTAAAAACCTGCAATGATGTTCAATTTTTTAAAAAATTGTTGTATATTTTGTATGTGCAGCATATTTTTGTTATCCCTAAATGAATTTTAATATATAAAGATCAATATAAATCGACTACTGTATTTACTAACATAGATTTTTAAAATATTTAAAGTTAGCATAACAACCTTTCAGATTAAGAGGCCTCATCATATTAATGTTTTAGTGTTTTCAGCCTTATAACTCTGTACCTCGTTTTGAAGTTCGATGTCTATACTATACGTCACATCGTAGCCTATAGAATCAAATAAGTCACATTTATCTGTCTTGTAGTTGCTCAGTTGCACGTTAATCGGTGTATCTAAACGAAGCTGACCCATTTCACCTTCTACATTAAATACAGGCCATGCAGTGAAATTTTGATTATATGTCAAAGACGACTTCTCACCAATTGTATTTGGATCTCCCGTATGAGCAAAGTTTGTCCAATAGTACAGCATACTGTCTGATAGGACTATTTCATCAGGTGTGTATACATAACCATAATCATCAGCATTTTGAAATATGAACGGTAACTCTCCCCCATGACAGACTCGACCTTGGCAATAAACCTTGTCCGGCCCCCATGCCTCTTCGAATGAAAGTGCGTGAGCGAATTCGTATAAATAAACGGATGACTGCCCGTTTTGTTGAGCAGAAAGCGTTGCGTATCGCGTTGGACAGGCAAATATCCAATCAGTAGCGATGTCTGCAAGAGTATCCCGACCATCACTACCAAGAAGCTCGAGCGGGTAGAGGTTTGTTATCCTAGCACCATCAATGAGACCAAATATTCCAACTATTATGGCTCTTGAGAGAATTGAAGACACTGGAAAGGGCATGAGTGGGTACACATACAGTACAGCATCTTCACTTAAAGACCCCATTATCATAGGCTTATCTTGGAAGTTATTGTCAGCATACGCCTGAAGGGGATGCATAGAAATCTCAATTCCATCAATCACTGGACCCCAGTATTCAAAGTTCTGGAGTATGTCATCGTAATCTATTATACTAGCCACCACCATCTGGGCATTGAACACATCATCAGATCTCCGAGATCTCAAGCAGGCAATATCGGTAACGTTACACTGGAGAACTTGAGCAAGCTGGGCTCCAATCTCTACGGCGTCTTCTCGATCTCGATATGGCAATGTAAACGGGTTACTCTGCATAATCGATCGTTGGAAGAGGCTGTCACTGTCTGGCGATATCATATGTATGGCAATAGACTGCGCACCAGAACTCTGACCAAACAGTGTCACCTAGATAAAAGAAAACAACTATAAGTATAGCTACCTTTAACAATAGCAAAACTAGAAGGTTGTACTACAGCACTACAATACTAGAAGAAATAAAATGTTAAACGGTATGGAGACCGGCCAAAGTGGCGGTCGCAGAATAAATTTAAGGGTGTTGCCCAGAGTCAAAATCATATAGCTGGGGCGATCTGTGTCCCCCGACAGGGTTCATTGAGTAATATGCGCATACAAATTATTCTCTGCCAGCCCCAGAAATGTCAATGTCGATAGACCTATGATGAAATGGACATTTAGTAGAACCATGCTGCACTTACTTTCGGATTTTGTATGTTGTTACGAAAAAAACTATGAAATTAAGGGTGTTGCCCGGGCAAGTAAGGCAACACCTCTGCGTCCGCCACTGGGCCATTGAATCGACCCACTGACAGAATATCATAGAAGTGCTTGAACTCATCGAAAAATACGGTTCACAGATACAAAATTTAATTAATGACTGAAGTATGGTGGAGGTCCGTACTAAAGATATGAAATGGAGAGTTCAAATCTCTTCTGCCGGTGTGCATATAATCTGGAAACTCTTTGACAAGCCAAAAAAAGACTTGTGTTACTATTACTATTGTGTTACTATTAGTATTTGGAGGTTTTACATACCTTCTGTGTTTCATATACATTTACGCCGGGTATGTATTGGTTGAATGTGTTTATGATGTAAAAGGCTGGACCTTTTTCATATTGGGGTGCGTACGCACGCCCCAACCCCACTCGAGACGGGCCTGTGGTATATAGCCTAGTCAACTTTTGCGATAAACAATACTGTAAAATGACAATATTTTAAAGTGTGCTCAGCAACAAAACTTCAAGTTGTATAGAGGGCGTACTCTAAAAAACATGCAACGTCAATATTAACAGTTTTAACTGTTAAATTAAAATTTGTCGAAAGAAAAGACAGCCCATGGTCGAAACAATTATTATAAGTAAGCGACTATTCTGTTACTTGTACATAACAAAAAACAACGACATTTAAAAATAAATTATATATCTCACCGCATCGGGATCTCCACCAAACGCAGCAATGTTTTCTTGAATGTACTTCAGTGCCATTCGTTGGTCTAATATTCCGAAGTTTCCATTTATACATTCATCCTCACCATCGGCTACTAGGAACCCAAGTGCACCTATACAATTTCAGTTTCAAGTTTATTGTCGCACATACAATAGTGAAAAAAGTATACAAAGTAAATATTAATATGATAATAATGAATGAATTGTATAATGATGTTAGTGTATTGGAGGAACACGTTTATTCATAGGTTTTAATCTGGTCCTAAAAACAATAAGTAGAACGCAATTTTGTATAGGCTAATTTTGATAAAAATAATATTGAAATAGCAATGCTAAAATTCTACTTTGTTTCTTTATTTTAAACTATTTTATTACATATTTTTACATTCAATAATCATTATCAATGATTCGTGTATTATACGATAGCGTTCTGGTCAAGGCCAAAATGTATTACTCAGTATTACTGAGCTAAGCCTAATACACAGATTATGACATGAAACCATGGCATACCCATGTTAGTACAGTATTAATTCAGGATAGGCCTATTAAGAATAAAGAGGCACTAATTTACCTATGAATCGGCTATAGGCCTACACCAAACTAAACCACCGTAACGTTGTGCTCATATCAAGCGTTGTTTATTTAACGCTAAAAAGTTTCGGATTAAAACATTTTTTTTCTAATTGCTCACCTAATCTGTAATTTATTACTACTAATACGGTATTTGTTGTGTTTGCTAAATGCTGTCCGTCATAGAGTGGAGTTGCAGCGCCACCATGGTCGTAACTTCCACCATGAATGAAAACCATCACAGGTAACCTGTCAGATTGATTGATATGGAGTGGAGTGAATATGTTAAGGTACAGACAGTCTTCATCGAACTGAAAAAATACAAATAATGTAACTAAAAATGTTCATCTGGTTTGAAGATACGATAATTCTAAGTTTAACTTTTGGACAAACCAATAGAGACAGAGCAGATGATGAAACCACCAGACGCATCAAGGAGGCCATATGGAGCAGACTTAGAGGAGATAAGACCATGAACAGAGATGAAGGGGCCCACTTACTAAGTCACGTGTACGACTCTGTGGTTAGACGACCGCCACCTACCGGTGATCGGATTGCTTAACAACAGAGCCGTCACTCTGAAGAAGGACGCCGGACAAGTACAAGGTGTCCGAAACTGTCAGTCAGGTCAGTAAAATCTATTGGTTTGTCCAAAAGTTAAACTTAGAATTAACATACAAATAATGATTTGCTATGTAGATCCATTGCTGAAAAAGAATATCTATTGTTTCCCCCCGCCCCCCAGAAACACCAGCGAAAAGCAGGGATGGATCCAGGATCTCTGAAGGGGGTAACGCCCGGGTGGTGATTGGGGACACCTAGTGCCCCGTTGGAGTCCAGGGGCATAAAATTGACTGCTAATGTGAAAGAGCGCGTCCCTAGCGCACCCTCTCTGGATCCGCTCATAAAAAGAAATCGTCACTTACAGGAGCATATTGATGACAATTTGATAAAGATGCCTCGTGTTGATGCTAAATCTATTACTGCACAATCACAATGTTATTGTAAGTTATTACAATATTACATACTAGAGTAAATCTGAGGGGCGGATTTGAGAAATATATTTTTAACCAACGACAGCAATAACTCTCTCTCATAAAATCGAAAAATAGGCTATTAATTAGTTGGTTTGAATGAGAAGACCTACTAAATTTATGTAATGTAATGTAGTTCGATTTATATAGCGCCTTATACAGTACAGTCTCAAGGCGCTGTGGACCAGATGTTACACATTTCTATGACTTTCTACGCCCCTAAGGGTCGCGTCATGTCCTGCTGCCCAATACAGGCGCTCATTCATCTGTCCACGGCAGGGGATGTATGAACCAGTACAACCGGGGTAACCCTACTCGTCTCAAAAGATGTACTGGGTTCTTTTATAGTGCACACGAGCCGTATGTATACACTGGGCCTACGGTTTATAGTCCTTATCCGCCACCAGAACCATGGTGCGAGCGGGTCTCGAACCCATGCTTTTGTTATTGCTGGTTCACGGTTCCCCTGCATTAACCGTTTGGCCATACAACTCAAAATTTATAAGTGATTCCAAGACGGAAATCAAGGCAATAAGCGCAAATAACTTTCTTTTTACATGCCATCTGGATTAATTATATATTCCCTCCCATTCCCCTCCTAGGGGCGGACCCACCGGCGCTAGAAAGAGGAGGCCCGATACCGAGTTGGACAAGCATAGGTGTGAAATCTTAACAGCAGACTGATAGCAATGCGTGGGTAAAGGGACCACCTAGTGTACGGTTATTTTTTCTTTATAGATGCTCTCTGGCGCACTTTTATAAGCCAAAAGCAAACTGCAAATAACATTTTGTCAATTCAAAAGTTTGGGGGAGCCGGATGGGCCCCTTGGTTTCGCGCCTCCCTCCTTTCCCTAACTCACAATCTTTGATCCGCCCCTGATCCATGTCCTATATCTATTGCTATCACGCGGTACATAAACATATAAATTAATATAGATTTAATGGGTTATAAACAGTTATATCTAATAAAACATACGGTGAAGGAATACTATTTAAATTTCAGTAAAGAAAACGACGGTTTTTCTTCATTAATATTTGTTGTAAAAATAGCGATTAAATTATTTTTTGTAACTTTGATCATGTCTCATTTATGTATGATCAATTTATTTGGGCCTATTTTCAAAATTAAATAATACGCTAAGAATGAGAACCTTTTGAAATTTTATTTTTCATGTTTTCAAAGAAATTGAAGACATGTTTTTTTTTTTGCCAATATTTTACTGTTCAGTGGCATATCAGGGGTGGATCCAAGATTGCATGTTAAAACGACGATTTGATTTCGACATGCAAAACAAAACCTAAAAAAAACCCACCAAACTTTATTTGCACTAATACTCCCGGTTATAAGGTCCCATTATTATTGCGCTTAGGTCTAATTCTTAACAAGTCTTCTTAACAGTTGTTTGTTATTAATCCTTGCAATTCCAGGTCGAGTGTTTTTTTTTTGTGGAGGACCCCTCCCTTACCCCTGCATATGGTCCGTTTAGTTGCAAATTAGTGAGGTTTCGCAAATTTACGAATTACGAAAACGAAAACGGATACGTCATACTTCCATTTTTGAAATTTGCTAAATGTGTTCAAGAATGTGTCAAATTTTTCACATACGAATAGTTGATGATCATCCTAAAATATTAACCAACTGTGACAGATATTCAAGGTGTTCTATTCAAACGTTGCAAGAATTTATGACGTATCAGTTTTCGTTTTCGTATTTCGTAAACTTGCGAAACCTCACTATTATCTGCTTTTGTTGGCGTATTCTCGAGGTATTCTCGAGGTATTCTCGTATTCTCGAGGTATATGATTTTGACCTCATATTTCAGTTTCAATCCGTCGTCTGCTCATGAACCCTCAAGTCTACTTCTAGTTCTACTAGTACTCTTCCTATACCAGTATACCTTCACGGTCACAAAGCCACACTTTAAAATGTTATACCTGGTCATGTCGGTGAATTTCCTTCTGTTATTATGTTCACGTAGATGCTCTGATCTTCCAATGAACAATTGTTCTATTTTTCTCGTTGCTATTCATTTTATGTTATGAACACAATTTCGACAAGGTATAGAGATTAAAAGTATTTTTACAGATTTTGCCCTTTGAACCTGGTGAAAACTTGTTGAAGCAAAACTGCATATCTGACCATAACTGGGTCAATTCTAAACTTGTTTTGAATTTAACGTTTTTTTAAAATCATTTTTGCATTTTTGGCTAGGTCTAATTCATTGTTACATGTGTCTACTCTCAACTTTGGCTAATTTGTTTACGACTAAACATAAAGGCCTAATTACCAATACGTCTCCAATTTTAAGTTAATAAATAAAATAAAACATTACCGTACCACTTCTGGACAGGTACCAATAGGGTCGTTACACACTTGTGGACATGCTGGGGATTGTGCAATACTCAGGAACGTTTTCTGGCCAACTGATAAGGGTTCTTCTGGTGCCTTCCAACGCCGCTCTCCCACCGGCGGTAATGCATAAGGAACACCGTAGAATATTCTTGCACGATCCGACACAAGTCCTTGGAGAACGCCATACTTAGTGGTCACAGGATCAGTGTAATTCTGGCAGGAGGCAGCCGTTACAGGCTTACCGTCTTTCAGCATCATCAGACATTGTAGAAGAAAACATAACAGCGCGAACATCATGGCGAGCAATATTAGATGTATGAAGGCTGTAAGATTTCATCGACCGTTGTTAAAACGAAGAATGTGTTTGACAGCGATAAAAGTATATTAGAGAGGTTTGTTTAATTCTGCTGGTTAACATGGTAGTACTGCGGACAGCTTTGCAGTTTGTAGTGCTTATTGGTAAAATGAAATCCATCGCGAACTTCATTCTTTGTAAAATAACACATTATTACAATGGCGGATCTATAATTGATTAAAGGGAGTCTCGAGAAATGTATTGCCGATCGTGGTAGGCGTGGTTTTCCAGGATTCGAATCAGACAAGAAAAGAAAAGTAGGGGAGGGGTTAATTTCACTATTTTGCTTGAATTATCCCAAGATATTTTTTCCCGTATGCTCTTTCTTGAGTTTTTAAAGTTTTTTTTTTCAAAGCCAAGGGGGGGGGGAGGCACAGGATTATAAAGAAGTCCTATAAGGCCAAGAGCTGACCCCAAATATTATTTTGAGGTTCTCCTCTTTCTCACATTTCTTCTTCTCACATCTGGGTCTCTTTCAAAAAAGCCCGACTTTGTTTTTGACAATCAAAAAAAAAGAAAGAAAGAAAAAAAAACGATTTTGCCTTTGCCATTAAAACCAAAGGCAAAAATATTAGGGGACCCTTCTTTCGTGTCACATCCAACAGCAAGTTTTCTCACAGGATGAGAACTACGCCATGCTTTCTAAACCAAGTCTCATTATGAGGCTTGGGGAGTGGCTTTGTTAAGTCGTGGGAATCAACCTAACGTTCAGCCAGGTTTGAACCCAGGACCTCGGATTGGAAGGCAAACATGCTAACCACCAAGCTACAACACCACCTGTTTACTCACCCTTTAAATCCGCCACTGTGACGTGTAAAGTTTATTAAAAAAATATTTGAAACTGTTTTATTATGTATTTTATCACCATAGATTATATGTTTGTGTGCTAAAGTACTTCACAGTTCTTTTCACAATTATTTCTTCTTATTATGTGTTTCTTCATTGTATGTCGATTAATGTAACTTTTCAAAAATAGTTATGACTACAGGATATTATTTTCATTCAAGATTTAATCCGTACTAGTTGGTGCAATGGTGTTACGGTCTGTAGCCCGTGAATGAACAATCCTCCTATTAAAACAGGCTATCAATACAATAGAATTAATTATTAATTTAAAACAAATGAACTTGTACATAACAGAACAACTGCAAACAATGTAAGAAATGAAAATTGAATTCCGCTTTTAGTATCTTTGTGAGCATGTCTTCTCAATTAATTGTGGTAAACATACAAGTACTGGAATTAATGTCTTGGGCTGGTATGCTCGAAAGTTAGTCCAGGACTAACCTTAGAACAGCACCAGTTGATCCTGGACTTTTCATAAACCGGGTTCTTCGGCAGACAAAATTTAGAATGCTTTAGTCCAGGATTTATATCTGGACAAATGTTAGACACCTTTGGAAATACCATAGTTAGTTAGTCCCAGATTAATGAATTTAGTCCTGGACTAAAGTTAGTCCGCTTTCGAGAATACCAGACTAAAATGTCGTAAATTGAAATATTTATTAGTAGACATAGGCCTATTTGGGATTCAACTTAATTTATCTTAATTTACAACCTTTATGTTTACTAAATGAAAGCTGATTTGGGTTTTGATTTTCTACATTATTAATTATACCTAAATAACCGAATTGCTTCATAACCTATTTTATCCCAGAAATCACAAATGCGGTGTTTAAAATCTTTATCAATTTCACTCCATGGCGTTTGAAAATGAATATATGACCAACTATTTTTTGGTGAAAAACTCGGCCAATCTTTTAGACGAACACTTTTGTTCGACATTTCTTGATTTGGGTTACCAGAATGTGCAAAGTTGGCCCAATATTCCACCATGGAATCAGCTAGATTTAACTCATGAGGAGTGTATTTATAGCCTGCAAGTGTAACGTCATGAAAAAGAAATGGTAGCTCTGAGGAATGGCAGACGTGTCCTCGACAGAAAGTGAATTTACCCCAAGCATCTTTGAAAGAAAATGCGTGGTCGAAGACATACTTATATACATCTGGTACACCCTGCTTTACTATTTCTCTTGTAACGTTTCTTATAGAACACGTGAATATGTAGTCAGTAATTAACGTACCAAGTAGATCACGCTGATCCGAGTGCAATGGGTTTGGTGGATACTGCAGTAAAACTCGATAAGCATCCTCACGAAAAATAGCAAGTATCAATTCTATACTCTTCAGAAACGACACTTTACTTGTAAATGCTTCGTAAACAAATAACCTTCCCTCTTCAGTTAGAGAACCAATGATTACTGGTTTACGCTGGAACATACCGGTTTGTACTGCTTCCATCGGGTTCAACGGTATTAATTTTCCTCCTACCGTTGGACCCCAAGCTTCTAATAACTGCAGCAAATTAATAGGGTCAATGAATCGTAGACTAGCTATGTCCTGTGCTTTGACAATCTCGTTTGCTGAACGACTACGCATACAGGAAAGATCTCTGAGAGGGCATGCTAGGTACAAGGCTAAAAAATCTCCAAGTAGAAGGCCACCTGTGTGCTTTCTGTAAGGAATGGTGAACGGATTGCTTTGGACAATAGCACGATGAAAGAGATGGTTACTTGAATTGGATACCAAGTGGAGACTGACGGATTGACCACCTGCACTCTGTCCAAATAAGGTCACCTGGTGAAAAATAAAACATTATTAAAGGATTTGTAGAAACATCAAAGGTAGTTACGAATTAACCAGCACCTCATTGATGATGGATTCAATGATTTTTTTCTATACATATTATAGGTATTTATTTGATATCCATCTATAACTATAATTATTCATTGATTTAAAATTCTTACTCCTTGAAACAGATAGTCACTAAATTTCCTCTTCTTGTTGCTCTTTCTGTTGTTCTTTTTCTTTCTGGCAAATCTCACAACTGTTAGGAATGAGTGAACATATATACAATAAACATGTTCTAGTTTTCGTTCCAAGGACTAATACCTCGGTTTGATTTCATATGAGTTAAAATTTTGACATATCCTATTCCTAATAATTGATGTCAAAATAATCATTGATTGGGATATGTGGTTATTATAAGTGGTGGCGCTACGGTGGTTAGAGTCATCTCCATCAACCCCCCCCCCACCCCCGCCTTGGGGGAATTCCAGGTTTCTTCGGAGAAAATTTGCCTTTGAGAGTGTCGAATTTCAAAAAATCTAGTGTACAGCACGGCTTTTGCCCTTCCTGCCGGGGCTTGTACCCTCTCTGTTATCAGGAAAATTCTGGTGCCGCCACTGGCTATTATTATTTCTTACTTTTAGTTGATACATGTTTGTCGATATACAAATTCATTATATTGTAAATAGCAAGTTTTACGAATGTAAATTATACCAATTAAATAAAGTCATTACGATAATTAAAATCAACTTCTGCTTTTACAGATGTCTTCAGTTACCTTTCAAACAGAGTTTTTTTAGAAATGATATTTTTGCTTCGTTTTTGTTTTACTGAATATGAATGTGAGATGCAGCAGAAATAGATTAGTTATTAACTCGGCCAACAAAGCTGGCGAGCTTATGTTTTTATTCCTGTAGGTGGGTATGTGTGTGTGCGTGTGTGCGTTTGTGTGTATGTTTGTCTGTTCGCAGCGTAACTTCAACTTTACTGTTACTTTTACACACTGTTCTTAGAATCGTTATCCTGATTCAAAACACCGAATCAACGCTGTATAGCTTTGTAGTAAACATGTAAAAATAAGCAAAAAGGACAGTGTGCACCTAAATACCAAACGATTAAAGATGCATTCGCAACAATTTCGGGCGCTTGGCATGGTTTGCGCCCTCCGAGAATTTTCAGTCTCTATTATATTTGTATTTTTATGGCTCCATATTTTTATGGTTCCATTATTCTTTTTTACATTGCTATCGATGTTATCAAATTTGAGTTCCGTAAAAGCTTGAGCAATTTATTTAAAGAAATCAACAGAAGCAGAAGCTTTCTTGATATTTTTCAAATACAGTAAGAAAATTAGCATTTATCCTAAAGGTTTAGAATTCACTGTAAAAAAATTGCACTGTAAAAAAAAACAGGGAATGTCTTGGCAGCAAGGATGCCAAGAAAATCCTGTAAATTTTACGGACATTTACTCGTAAAATTTACGAGATTTTCTTGGCATCCTGGCTACTTGGACTTTTTCAGTAAATTTTACGGGAATTTACTGAAAAATTAATCATGTAACAGTAAAATGTTCGTAAAATTTACTGTATAAAAATACAAATGCCCGTAAAATTTACGAGATTTTCTTAGCATCCTGGATGCCAGGGCTTTTTCTGTAATTTTACGGATTTTTTTTACAGTGACGTACTCCAATCATTCATAAAAAACACCTACTCTGTCAGGATCTCCGCCAAAATTTCTGATATTATCCTGAACAAACTGCAGGGCAAATTGCTGATCCAAAAACCCAAAGTTTCCATCAATAGGTTTATCTCCTCCTACCACAAGGAAACCTAAAGCTCCTGTAAACAGAAAAACAAAACAAATTTTGTTTTATTTAGTGAGCTGTGTCTTTACCACCTTTAATTGATAAAATTATTGAATTACCATTGGAATCTCTCGACAGAGATTCCAATACAAATTCCGGTGTAAAAGTGCTTTTTTATCTTCTTTTGCATTGGCTAACACTTTTATTTAATCCCTCCATTGGCTTCTCGATTGTGTCGAAGTACTGTTTGTGTATAAAACTCTTCATTCTCAATCTCCTAGTACATATCCCATCTAGTTCAGCAACGTTCTGCTAATTGTTTTCGTATCCTCATTCTACTTCAATTCCAATCATACTATCATTTATTCCACAATGCCGTTTGGAGACCTGTGGTAAAAGGTCCTTCTTGATAGCTGACCCTAAGCTTTGGAATGTCCGCCAGTCTCTTTCTCTGTCTATCAAACCCACATTCAATCATTCTGTTACCTCTTTGTCGCTAGTTTAATTAGTTTTCATTCTGTTCTGTTTTGTTCGTTATAAATGGACAACAATACCAATATATAGCAATACTCTTTTTACTGTTATATTTTTTTATATTATGAACATTTCATGATGGCTAAATATACATATTTAGGCTACCATAGATTTATTATTTACCACTAGATGTTGATGTTAACGCTGTAAAATGGCAGTCTCATGTAGGCGCCTACTATAAGTATTTTGATTTCGTCAGCCTCCGTCACAAACACGTAAGTTAAATAATAATAACTGTTTTGATTTTTTGTGTGTTAATTTACCTCCCATAAGGGGACATACCGGGAACTGTTGTAGATTTTCTATACGATAAATTTCTGTACAAAATTGTCCTTATATTATAAAGGCTGAGAATCATATTACTGAACCAATCTTAAAAATGATAAACAATATTTAATAAAATGTAAAATAATGGTGTATGGACATTTGAGAGGCCATTTGTGTTAAGAAGGCCGTGAAATGTGAGACATAAGGGCATATTTTACAACTTCGGTCCTCTATCGGCTGAAATTTTCGTAAGCGGACACCTCCCGTAAGCGGACACTTTTCCCGGACGCGAGGGTGTCAGCTTACGGGAGCTTCAACATCCTAAGCAAAATCTACATAAATTGCGCCTACACCTTGTTGTTCACCAGATTGGTTCAGGTACTGGCTAGTGTATATTACTTACCAAGTCGATAGCCAATAGTCACTACAATTGTTTCTGTCATATTAGCTATAAACCGTCCGTCATATATTCTCGCTCCAATTCCACCATCAAGGAAACTACCCCCGTGTATAAAAACCATGACGGGAAATCTAGAAGTTGCATTTGCGTTTAATGGAGTAAAAACGTTCAAATATAGACAGTCTTCGCTGAACTGAAAAAAAAAACAATAGATTCTTTATTTCATTTTAGTGCAAGTTTTTCTTTTGTTTATTAAGAAAGGGGCATCTTCTCGCAGCAATGACATTGTTTATGGTATGTTACGGTATTTTAAATGCAGTTATAAGGAAAACAGAATGAGCACCTAGGCCTATTTAAAGGTTTATTAGAATCTTTAATATTTAAAATCAAAATCAAATTATTTTTGAAATTATTACTTTACTTATGCAATGTACACTGTGGCTATATTTGGGTATTTTAATACGGTTTAAAACATGTAAAACGATAGGACGTAATTAGATTTCATCATAATAAATATCTGACTTTTAAAAGTTTAAAGAAAAATCAATTGTCAAATGTAAAGTACGGACTTGAAATAAAGTACAATAAAAATTCAAATGTAATAAATTTTGTTGTGAAATAAAACAAAAGTTTTATATGGCCTTATAATACGTAAATATAACTAATGTAATTTATTTATAATAATAAATTATATTCGTCTACCAAGAAATGTACGGTTATCATGTAAATACAGCATGATTAAGAAAATGGTACAAACCCATTTTTGAAGCCATTTGACAAGGGCAGGTCTAAGAAGAAATAATCTAAGTTCTAATAATTTCGTAGAATAAAAACCTACGACTTTATGAATCTGGTTGATTTTTTTTCTTTCTTCCGTGTACTTTAGTTATTTTCATAACCTTGTATCATACTAATATTAGCAATATAATGCTAAAACAATTTTTTGATAACAGCAATACTTTTATTTAATAAGAGTGTTCAAATAGTTTCGTCAAATGATTCTCAGGATCGGTAACCTCTGACCTCAGCATATCTGAAAATAATTACTGTATTTTTAAAGAATTAACCCCGGATATCCAGAACCCGTTCACCAACACGTGTATTATGATGTTAGTATAGGTACTTATTGTTAAAAGTTGGTATGGTTCCAAACAAACCACGACTATCCGGTACGAAGCTCAACGTATTTTAAAAGTGTATTGACCATGGCATGACCCGATTTATACTAACACGAACCCATTGTTAGAATTGCTATGATAAGTGTATCGTTTAAATTTCGAGAAGATAACTCTTAAATATGTTTTATATGTATATAGGTATGTCCGTATAATTTAGAACAGAGACTGAATACTAAAAAATAAAGATCTAAAATAGGTTAGTTGTTCTCTTGTATATTGACCCCTTACAGGGGTGGATTTAGAGTGGACAGACCTACTCCGACACTCTTTCCGGAAGTAAAATATATCAACATTATTAACATTGTCTATAAAATATTCAGCAATCAAGGCAAGAATTTAACTCTTCCGCCGGACATTTAAAGACCAACATTTCCCGGGCGAGCACGCCCCGTACCTCACTAAAACTTTGACTTTATACTGCTCCTCCCCCTCTTTTCTAAAAGTCTGCATCCGCTCCTGCCTTGTTAAGAAAACCTTTAAAGTTCACCTTGAGAACCCTTTTTTGAGTTCGATCGTCAAGGTTTTAGAATATTTTTGGTTTCGCGAACTGGTTCGTCGTCTGCTACGAGAGCTCTCAAAATCAAAGAACCATTTTCCCTGAAGGTATGCAGAAGAAAACAGAATCAATTTTGAACCTTTATATTTAGAATGTATGCCTATACATGTTTCTGAGATTACTTTAAATTGTAGGCTACATTATTCGACACGTCGTAAGGCGTTTAACGCCCAACTTGAAGGGCCAACAGACCAAGAACAACTAATGATAGATAAAAGTAGGCCTACAATATCATTGTTTTGTGCGTCAATTCTCTTGGATACCAGTCAGTGGCGGATTTAGGGGTGTTTCAGGGGTCCTGACCACCCCACTCGTCAGCATTGAAAAAATAGTAAAGGTAACCGTGAGCACGTGAAAATAGGTATCTGGGACGGGTGAAGGGGACATGTGATCCAAACAGGAACGAGGTGGAAATTGCAAATACACGCAAATTAAGTCAAATAATGTATTTGCTTGCCATACGTAAAACTGGGACACATCCCCACCCCGGTCGAAAATGGTGTCTTTGCCGTGGCTATCGTGGGTCATTTTTAGTTGCAAATGAATTTCCCAACACTCCCCCATCACCTCCACTTCAATTTCTGGATTCACCACACCACCAGTAATGTTCGTGATATATGAACCTCTCAATCGTCTCATCCAAAAATATTTGTTGAAAAATAAACTTACAGATTCAGGACAAGCATTTGGTGGTTGATCACAAGTCTGTGGGCAACCAGGTGGCCGATAAATAGCCGGGAAAGTAAAAGGTTCCCACGACATTGGTGGTTCCGGAGGTTGCCATCTTCTTCGATCAACTGGTGGAGCAGCGTATGGAATGCCATAAAACATCATAGCTCTATCAGTCTTGAAACCTTCCACTCGTCCATATTGTGTTTGGACGATTTGATCCGAAGATACCAGCAGTCCACATGTGGATATGAACAAAAAAAATAAAAGCCTGCAATTGGATCTTGAAAGGTGTTGCATGATCAGAATTCTGCCGTCGAATATGTAGGCTAAGCAGTAGGATATCGTAGTAAAGAAAGGAAGTTTTGATGACGTTTAAAATCACGCGGAAGTTAAACCATTTTGGATCGGACGTTTTTGTTTAAACAGTTTCAGTTTCTCAAGTTTAAGAAAATATATCTTTTGTCTGAGAAGGTTTGTATCATTCTTTATTGTCATATCTAGATATACACAATACACAACTTGTATTTATTGATTTATTTATCTATTTAAACTTATAACATAACCAGGATAACGTTTCAGATATGTCCCCTCTAAAAAACAATGAGCATACGCTTTTTTTAAAATGGTCGTAGTGAAAAATAAGTAGAAAAACATAATTTTTTTTCTTACTAGTTATCATAGGTTATTGATATATTGAGAAGATTGTTTAAGTATATTTTAATTAATAAATTTAATAAACGCTTATGATTTGTTTTGAAACTACTAATAGGCCTTTTGACTATGTCATCGATAGGGAGAGAGTTGCAATGCTACCTTAAAAGATTAAGACATTTTTCCAGTTTTGTATTTTGTACAATTCATTCAGTTTACTTTGTATTGTGTGCCTGTCCATGATTTTTTGTCAGTGATTCGTGATGTATGTGACCATGCGTACTAATAAGGCGGCTGCATAGGCCTATAATAGTACCTCCTCTGTTTTGTCCTTGCCCAATTAAAACTTTTAACCAAATACTATCCTCGTATATAGGCCTAGGCCTAGTGCAGAGTGTAGGACAAAAGCCACCTACGACAACAGCCACCCAGACAAAAGCCACCTAACAATGGATTATACCATTTCAATACAGGGGTGCACAATGTAAATTATTGTACTTGGGTAATATGTAAATTAAATATTCCAAAGACTTAAAATAAAAATAAAAAATGTATTGTACATAAAACTTTGATATCATACTTTGCACTGATTTTTTTTTTAGATACAAATTTAAATATTAATATTTTCTGGCATTAAGGATATTTGTTTTAAGTACATGAAAATGTAAATAAAAGTTTTCTAATTTTCAGTGATATTTGTGTACATACTTAATCTATGCTTAGTGAATATTTTTTAATGTTTTACTCCAAAAAATTAAATGTACAAGAAGACTTATCAGGAAGCTAGATAAGTGCATGACCAGTTTCTAATCCACAAATCAATACATGTTGTCACACCCACTAGCTCCCACCAATGTCAAGACAAAAGCACCATTGTGCACCTCTGTACTGAAATGGTATAATCCATTGTTAGGTGGCTTTTGTCTGGGTGGCTGTTGTCCTAGGTGGCCTTTGTCCGATTACCCTAGTGCAATCACAAAGCGGGCACCTTTGAAAAAAAACACCGAAAAAAAGCTTTTGCTAGAACAGGGGCGGCGGAACGTTTTTGGGTCATGAGGACGAGATTGCTTATCTACCTCCCCCCACCCCTTCCGAGCTAACGAGGAGTGTTCAGCCTGCTCAGAATTTGTTTTTTATTTTGTGCTATGGTCAGTTTTCTTCTTTAGGGGTTTTCAGGGCCTACAAGACCGTATTTGCATGCTGTTTTTGTTGTTTTAAGCCTCATAAATGGAGGTGTTCGGTGCCCTAGGTGATAATCATAGAAACAAGATGAAAGTTAATTTTGAAGTAAATCGG
This sequence comes from Nesometra sesokonis, assembly GCA_025631205.1. NCBI lineage: Eukaryota > Metazoa > Echinodermata > Crinoidea > Comatulida > Antedonidae > Nesometra > Nesometra sesokonis. The sequence goes on from JAOTQE010069314.1 coordinate 17,127, forward strand.
TTATGTCGCACATATCAACATAAAAAAATAGCATTTTATTAAAATCTATATTGCCACGAAATACAATAATTGCCAGAAAACAAGTTTCTTTAGGTAAAA
>JAOTQE010069325.1:2083-17224 GCA_025631205.1 Nesometra sesokonis
TACATGTTTAACCACCTGGTACATGTTTAACCACCTGGTACATGTTTAACCACCTGGTACATGTTTAACCACCTGGTACATGTTTAACCACCTGGTCATCATGCAAATCATCAATTATACTGGACATTTTTCATGTGATGCTATGATGTTGAAAGAATTTTCACATATAGACACCTGTTTTATGCTAAGTAGATGGAAGTTTTAAAATTAGATCCTTTTTGTAGTTTTATTGTTGACAAAACTGAAATATAAGCAAGTCATGGGCATCATGAACATATGTCATCAAGATGGTGATCATTGTCAAGAATATCATTTCATTTATTCACGCTCTATCATCATTTGTGATTTTCATAAATTCATATCATTTCATCTTTCATCTCAAGATCATTTTAACTCCTTGAATCTGTGTACGAGAGACTCAACAGAACTTTATTAAGAGTGTTTTACTTTGGTTTATGATACACTTGAGAATATGACATTAATGATATATTAATACCTTGTCACATTTGTTTGTATACTGACCCATCTAGGAAAGGCCTTCATCCAGCCTCAATGATATACAGCAGCCTCCAGTGGTGTCTATTGTTTAGAATTAAGCTGATTGTAGTAAATAATAAAAACTAAATACTACTAGCGATTGCGCTCGCTAACCCTCCAGTATGTTAATGTCGCAACCTTCAACAATTATGACTAAAATGTGGATTTATATTCAGTCTTGTTCCAAAATAATTAATAAAGCACTGTTTGCTTTTAGATTTTTCCAATATTGTAATATTTAAGGTAGTTTTCATGCACAAAACATGATTACTGTGCAAACCTACACATATTGTGAATTAAGCATTACAGTTGATTTTGATCATGGTTATGATGATGAACCAGACCTTTGAGGTACCTTTACTTAAAGAACGTTCACACAGGTTATAACCTTGGCAAGACTTACACCTGAAACAAGTTTTTTGAAGGTCATTATATGTCTAAAACTTTCCTGCTTCTTTGAAAGCTTCAAAGTCCATTCATATCCTTACACTTAAAAGAAATATAAAAAATATAAAAGCATATTACTTATTTATTATTATTTTTATTACAGAATATTTATATGGCGCTCTACAGAGAACACAGACACCTCACAATTATTTTAATAATATTCTTCATAATACTGACAATAATATATACACACACAAAGTATCTACGTATTAAAAAGGTCTTAAGAATACTTTTGAAAATAGGTACCGACTCCACCTCTTGCAAATAAAGAGGAAGCACGTTCCAAATATGGTGAGCTGCAACGGCCTTATCCCCCCACTCATTTAATTGATTACTATAATTTACTTAATTGTTTATCAGATGAGTCCATTAAGAGCTTCTGATGAGAGATAAATTGATACATCTACCACCATCAGAACCATGGTAGGCCTATGGTTATGATAATATTCTCCAACCTCAACAATAGTGCATAATTCCTTACAGCTTTTTAAAATAAAGAAATATAACATCATATAGGCACCGTTTTTTAACAGAAATTTATGATAATAGTTATGAGAGAATTCACAAGTACACGTGTGGTTTTTTTTTTTTGTCACACACAGATATCATCTTCTACTGCCTACCTTGTTTCGCGCCCATTCTCTGTACTACACAAGTTCTGTTACACGTTGCGCCATTGAGGTATCATTTGCATGTTTCGCTTCATTGCATTTTGTCATGTCCTTTTGAAGGATGCGTTCAGACTCGCATTATAACAGTGGTGTAACTAATGAAAGGTGATTATACATGGAAGATTACATTGTTAATGCTAACAATGAGACATTAGCCAGTGAATTTCCTATGATTAGTCATCTGAATTTGATTGGTCAATGTGGACTGATTGTGAATTTTGATTGGTCCATGCGAATTCTGATTGATAAGGTCATTGAAGCATCACTGGCATTCACTAATCTGGTCTTTACAGTTAGCACTATTAATGCCATGGCCTTGTTCTTATCAGTGGCTTATGCAAATTCACTTTAAATTTAGAAATAAATTATACACTGCATAAGTTATGCTAACTTTACGAGTCTGAACACACCAATACAGTCTTTCATGTATTTGTTTTATATGGATGGGCTGGACAGCTTAGAGGAATGAATTAATTTAACATTTAGTTTTTAAAAGTCATATTAAAATACATTTAAAACTTGAATGGAGGTTAATGACATTTGTCTATAAAGAAGATTTATTTCACTTTATCAAGAAGTAAAAAAGAATATAATGAATGATATTCTGTTCTGTTCTAATAAAGAAAATATCCTGTTCTTGTTTGTCTTCTCTTCTTTCATGTAATTGTTTTTAAAATAAATATCAGGGACAGATCTAGGTTTCAGCAAAAGGAGGGGGGCGCCCTTCCTGTACCTGAGCAGCCATGGTTTTCATTTTGACTGACCAACCAAAAAAAGAAGGTGTTGGTTCCTGCCTCTTCCATACCTTTTTGATATATGCCTGGCACGTATGTATGCCAGTTATTTGGTGCAGTTACATTTTGGCAATATTCGGGGGAACAAGCCGGGTATCTTCACCTCTAAATCCGCCCCGAATATCTGTCTCTCATAATAAACAACTTCAATTATAATTATTGTCAGCCTAAAGCTCACAGTCATTTTTCCCCACACGCAAGCTTTTATGTAAATTTGTTTGGCAATTTTACCCCATTGATAACTCCCACTGGTATATTATAAATTTAAGCAGGTGCTTTTCATACCTTAATACCTAGAGTGCAGACAGTGACCACAATTCCTGTCAAAACACTACACATCACTAGATGATGTCATCTCCTTTGTATAATTCGTGAGTCCTAGTTGTTGAAAAATGAAACCTCCGTTGTATAACCCACTCCACCGAACACCTTCACTACCACTCACTAGCATTTTATGCATGAGCTTATTCATACACAATATTTTAGTTCATTTATAGTTGTATAATATATGATTGCATGATAGTAGATTTATAATATAACAATATTAAATTATTTCAATATCAGTATATTGAAATAATCTTAAAATAAAGAAAACTCTCCCAAAAGCGAATCTTCAGAAAACCAAATTTCACAGTAAACTGGACCTTTCTTTTTAAGTCTCAAAATCATGACACGAATAGACATAAGTAAAATTGACTCACTAAAAGCAAAATCAGAAAAAAACGAACAAAGCTAAATGAGTCGTCATTCTCCTCTTGAGTTGAGTATACTACAAACTGTAGAGATTGCCATGTTTATCTTATAACATTGAATTTGCCAATACAGATACTAGTAAACCAATACGAAAATTAAACGTATTATTCTTGTTTATTTACTGTAGTTTAAATAAATCCACTCCCTATGTCTCATTATTTACATTTTTTCATGATTTTGTGAAATGTTAATATTTTTCTGAAATTTGATTTTCTGGAGGGTCAGTTTTGAAGAGATTGCTTCTGGCAATTAAAGCTACTTTGTGCTCATTTGCCTACAGCCAGTTCCTTCTTGCCTTCATTAAATTTCACACTATACTGAGTCTCTTTATTTATTTCAGTATACTTGCAAGCAGTTTTATAAACTACACATGAAGCCTTTCATTCTCCAGGTATGTTTACATTTATCAAACTACATTATGATTGTCTCCCAGAGAAGGTTTTGCAGTAAGCTTCATCTATCTGTCTGTCTGTCTGTTTGTCTGCTTACTCCAATATTCCAAGCAACATTGATCGATTTACTTCAAATTGTCAGTGTTTGGAACATACCATGGATTGGTTCCCTATAGGTTTTGGTGCAAATATAATTTACCAGCAGGAGTTTAGAATGTAATTATTAAACATTGACACATAATGATGTTTCTAGTTACATTTAGTTTTATTGGTAAAAAATCCACAGAAATAAGAAACAAAGTTACAGAGTAGGAGGTGAAAAAAAAATGTCTATTACTAAATGTACATGGTGACAATGTTTTTGTATGAAATGTCTGTTTATCACCAAAGGGAGTTTTTTTTTCAAAATAAAAAGAGTTCATTTCATTACATCTAACCTATCTTTTATAAATTAATATTATTTTTATTCTCTAGATGTTTGGGAGTGCTGCTCCATTGCTGATTGTAGAGAAACCAAATTGTCACACACAAATGACACCAGTTCCACCAGGAAAGGTAACAAATATTTTACACAAATTGTTTTTGAATATGAAATAAAATTACATGTTAATTACACTGTATAGAAAATAATTGTTCACAATGTAGAAGAAACACTTTGGTAGATCCAACAGACAGTAACATATGTTTGCACTTTTGAATTCATGCTATTGAACTAATGCTGATTATATCTTTAAACTTAATTCAAGCATCATAGTGTTAGTACAATATCTGTTTAAGTCCTGTACTTTGACAAGTAGGACTAATAACAATAGATCGTGTATGTTTGGACACATTCTAAGACTTCCAGAAAATTCCTTCACTTTCATTGCAATGGTTTTTGCAATTGGGGGCGCAAAATAGTTCGCTGCCCGGGTTGGTAGGCCACAAACAAATTGACTTTCTGTCATTAAAAATGACTTGTTTAACCGTGGGTTATTGTTAAATGATTATGATGCTTTAATTTATTTAAGAAAACTCGCCTTAGATAGAAGTGTTTTGGTGAATTTTATTTAGAAGATTTGTTTGTTTATAGTATGAAAACATAATGCTTTTATTTTATCTGCACATACAAAGTACAGGACTTAATGTTGATTGCATATTCTTGTTGTTGACAGGTATCAGCTCGGTGTTTGTTCAAACTGCTGCTATCATTAGAAGGCCATTGTGAAGAGCCTCTTGATGGCATCTTAGACATCATGGAACTAGTGACTGGAGAGAAACCTCTCAAGACATTGGTTTGTTCCACTTTTTTTCTTTCATACTTTTTAAGCTATCACTCTAGTTTCTCATGGTGGGTGTAGTTTGAACTGTAGTAGTGGTTCAGTTTTCCAATCAATTAACAGTTGCTTGTGCACTTGTGTAACACACAACACACTTTACTTAACATTGCTTCAGATGTACAATGGGTCAGCAAATTGCTGAGAAGTGACTGACGATTTAATAGTGTTCCATTCAGGGTGTGGGGCGAGGGTGTATCACACTCTCAACCACTTCATACTGCAGAAACTGGAAATAGCCCAGTCCTATGAGCTGCAAGGTACAGTTTTTCATAATTATAGAAAGGAAAAACTGTTTTCAGTAAATATTTCATTCCATTTTCTTGATGTAACACAATAACACTTTCTTCTTCAATTCCAGCCCAGCAATTTGGAATTGTCTAGCAATTAGAATCCATAATTCTTCTACCTAAAATATTTTAAGCTTGCAACTTCTCCATTCCTTCATCTCATAACTAGATCTATTTAAATTGTTTAAATTTTTGAAGTGTTGTTGTGTATTAGGCAGACAAAGTTTTAGTGAACTTATATAGGAATTTTTTCCCCTGTTTGACTGTATTGTTCATTCTGGATGAAATACCGTAAGTCTATTCCATGAGACAGTAGCTGGATAAACTAGAAAATTTGCTAATAGTCCCATTTAGATCATCCCTTGAAAGGGAAATGGACCAATTGTCTGTCTTTCCAACAGTGGCAGCACTACAGAAGGGCTAGGGGACTAAATCCCCCTGGGCCGGACCTCCCCCTGTCGAGTCGAAATTTTAGGATTCGTGGGAAAATTTGCCATTGTGAGTTTCTACAGGTAAGAACTCCCATCTAAAGCACGGCTCCTTCCCTCTGTTGGAGGCGTTGCCCTGCTGACATAAAATTTTTGGCATCGCCACTGCATTCCAGTGATGTATTTACTGTATTATCTTTGAAGAAATAAATTATTATTAATATAATTCTGTTTTACACAGTGTGAAACAAATTGATTTGTCTTTTAACAAAATTTGGCTGTTAATAAGAAAATGTTATTTGACCAGCTTACGTTGTTCAGGTTCTGACCTCAATGTTTCATTGATAACATGGTAATAGCTTCTGCCCATGTTTTAACCACAGTGTAAGTCGGTTACAGTCCATAGCTATTAAAATACAGCATATTATGCCACAAATGTCTAGAATAGGCCTTTCTGATGCATATGAATACTATATTAATATATTAATATCTATATGTTAAACGTAACAGTAGAGAAAATCCGACTAAGATCGGAAAAATCAATCAAATAGCCACTACGATTAAACCCTCATCTGCAGTACAGCTTTAGGGCTAAACAAGTAATCTGATCTATTGGGTAGATCTAAATAGACACACAGAGATAGTTAAAAGTTTATCCAGTGTCTACTAGAATTAACAACTATTATTGCCTGTTGACAAAATTTTAACAAAGGCATGCATAGCATTCCCTGAAATTTGCATATATCTGGCCAAGGTTATAAAAACCTACATTTTGGCTACACGGTTATCATTGCTGGTTTAGCCCTAAAGCTGTACCGACGAAGGGTAGACCCAGAAACAGATCCGTCTGCAGATGAGGGCTTAATCCTAGTGGCTATTTGATTGATTTTTCCGATCTTAGTCGGATTTTCTCTACTGTTACGTTTAACATGTTTATTAAATTTTGCATTTTATGGCCGCCTTTCGTTTTTATTGGCTTGCCCAATTCAGTTTATCTACATTAATATCTATATCTATTTTTTTCATTCAGGATTTTATTTATAGTGGTAACGATCAATCCAATGAGTTTTCCATCCTGGAAGCCATCAGGCTGTGTGTTGTTGTAGTAGCATACTCACCTGAAACAAGCAGAAGTGCTCAAATGTTGGTAAGTGTTTCTACACATTTTTCATATTTATTTAGTTAGTATGGCTTTCAGATTGCCAATCTGTGTTATTCCTAATTTTGACAAAATTAACATTGTAATATTGGATTCAACCACATTGGCATATTCCAATATTTGGAGTATACATTATAGCTTCTTATAAAAGATAATTGCATTTTTTTCCAACAGTAGGTTGTTTCACTTCAGTGCTTGCAAGATGAGATCTATGTCATCCTTTCAGAACCTAATAGAACCTGGTGTGGACAGCCAGTGTTTAAATGTGGGACATCTGGTTTATAATGTAAGCCAACCAACAAGCTATCATCCCACTCTATGACATCTCCTCTACTACATCATTAACTTGGTTGTGACTGTTAAAAAAAAAATTTCAATCATACACAATTCGACTACAACTAATTAGCCAGCATCTATATAAATTTTTTTTTTAATTTGTTTTCTTCAGAGTGTTTTAGATGCTATTATACCACTTTACCTTGAACATATCCAGTCGCAGACCGTCCCCTACGATAACCCGTCGGCTCAAGCTGCTAGAGCAGAGGCTAAGGTAATCAAGGAGATGGCTGTCTGTGTGAGGGCACTCATTGTTGGAGCTGAAGCAATATCAAGGTTAGTAACAAGCATTCAGTTAACATTAACATTTATTAGTGCTCTGGCTCCGGTAGTGAATGCTACTTGTGCAATGGGTAGGATTACTAGGAAGGCCAACTCTAACCTTACCTTTGCAGAGATAGTTCCTCTTTCCAGACCTCTAGCAACTTTCTAAACACAAACACTATGTAAATTTTAATGTGTGCTTAAATCAGAAATTAATAGCTTGTAGTATACAAATGAATATGTGAATGACACAATATGTTGTTTGTTCTTTAGACCTTCATGTTGGTAGTTCAAAAGTCACTAGATTCATGGAGCTAACCCTCTAAAATTTTCCCATTTAAAATATGCCAGAGAACAGAGAAGGTAATGATTTTGATGTTCGTTAAGGGATGATCCCTTAGGCTACATTACTCACAAGCCATGGACAAAGAATCTAAGGAAATCTTAGCCAATCTAATTGAATTTTTGTAAAAGTTGTTCTAATTAAAAATATAATTGATTGTTCATTTTTTTTACCAACAGAGGCATATTTATCATACATTGATTGTAAAAGTTGTTTTAATTAATAATATACTTGATTGTTAAATTTTTTACCAACAGAGGCAACACTGGTCCAAGTCGGAAGACAGACTCTCTGAATACAGCAGCCAGTTTTAAAAGTTCTTCCCATTCACGATCAACTTCTTTTCGAAAACAGTCCAAAAAACTGGTCGTGATTCCTCCTAGTGTTGGCCAAGCTGTCGAAGAAGAGTTACGAGAAGACTTCAAAATTAGGTGAAGATATGTTTAGTTTCTTTGACTTTATTTTGAACCCTCTAAAATGACATCTCAGTTATCAACAGAATTGTGAGAATAATTCTAAATACTATTAAAATTATTTCCATTGTGATCTTCTTAACCTCAACCTCGTACCTCACAATACAGTTCTTTTTTTTAAAACTAATCATTTAAAATGCTCTTCATCAATTTAGTCTTTCCTTGTTTTCTAAGTTGTCTAAAAATGAGACTGTTATTATTTACGTTTTTTCCAGCTCCCAACCTCAAAATTGGATGTTAAAATCTTAAATTGTATTTTTGAAGATAAATATGGTTTAACATGGTATTTGAATGGACTTCAAAAAAATTGAGTCTACTCCAAAAACTCAAAGTAACTGACTATGCAATAAACAGTGCATGTTTTAAACCCCATATGACCCATATATGACATGTTTTGATTGTAGTTATGGTATCTAGAAGTCTTTTTAATCCTGTATGATAAGATTAAAATTCAGGTACTCACAATTGTGTAATATTTTTCCATCACCAGACGTCTTCTTTTCCGTGTGTATGAATGGATCCACACATAAATAAGACATCCAATCATCAGAGTTCCAAGTGATGGGCAAATATACAATTGTGAGAATCTTACTTTAAAGGCCTATTTCTTTCAATATTCTTGATGTTGCTATTTTGTATTCAAATTCATAATTATAATACTGATATGCCATGTTTATATCATTATATTACTGCAAACCATTAGAAAAATACAAAATAAGTATAGAATATATTTTTTTTTGGTGGATCCTAAAAATAAAATGGATGAATAAGATTTTTCTACTTAAGAATAAAATTAAACAAGTATTCAAGTAACTAAACATGTTTGCATTTTATAAATAATAAACAAATAAATTTCCAAAGAATTTTAATTTTGGTGTATATTGCAAGGAATGCCTTGCAAGGAATTACCTTATAAAGGGCTAAAATGGCTTCTATTTGCGAGGTTTCGCAAACTTACGAAATACGAAAATGGATACGTCACACTCTAATTTTTGAAAGTTGTGTTCAAAAATATATCAAACTTTTTACCTATGAATTGTTGATGATCGTCGTAAATTACTGACCAACTGTGACAGATATTTAATGTATTCTATTCAAATGTTACAAGAATGTATGACGTATCCGTTTTCGTATTCGTATTTCGTAAATCTGCGAAACCTCACTATTATTACAATCCAAACATCTAATAAGTCACAAATGGTTCTCAATCTGTGGACTTCGTCAATCATTTGCCTAAGCACCAATAATATATCTATTAAATTGTTTTTTATTTAGATATAATTATGAACATGTTAATATGCAATATGCAGAAGATGGTACAGATGACATGGAAGCAATGAACGAGTACCGCAAGCCACGAGACATGTTGCTTAGTCTCGTCTCTGAGTTCTTTGCTCATAGCGTACAGCGGTCGAAAGAGCTACGCTTGACTGCACAGGGACCGGATATCTTTGATCAGCGTTGTCACTTTGTAAGTATATTTTTATGGATATAGTTTGCAAAAACAAATGAATTCTCATAATATAATATTTAACTTGCTTATTTTGATGTAGCATAGCATTATTACCTTGAGCAATTGCAATGAATTTTTCACTGGGTAAAACTTCCCAGTTTAAACTAATTCCATTTTCAATTTTGTTTTTCTTAAGTAAATTAAATTTGAACAATGTTGGGCAGAAAGCCAAGTCTGACTGAATCATTTTTTTCTGTTTTAGAGGTTAGCAGAAATTGCCTGCTGCTTGTTAAAAGTTGTCCCTCATGACCCAGTTACCATGGGGTGCAAAGGTCTTCAAAAGTAAGTATGAATATGGTCATCATCATCACCACCATCATCGTCATTACCACCATCATCATCATCATATGGAGTAGTGCTGTAGCTTGGTGGTTAGCATGCTTGCCTTCCAATTCCAAGGTCCAGGTTTTGAACCTGGCTGAACACTAGGTTCTTTAACACAACTTATTAATGCCACTCCATAAACCTCGTAATGAGACTTATGACATATATCTTACCTTGTTAGTAGCGAGAAAACTCACTGTTGGATATGACTCAAAATTAAAACAAAAAAATCATCTTCATCGTCATCATCATCATTGTCATTGAACAATGAATTCTATGTATATTGTTTATTTATATTGGTTTATTTTAGGTACATCACCAAAATGATTCCCATAGTGGATTGGTACAATGAAGATCTGCGACCAGCGCTCACGTTAATTTTACGAAGACTTGACAAACTTTTTACCAAGATCAATAAAAAACCAACACTAATGGTAAATAAATATCCAGTCATTTGCAATCCTAACCTATATAACAAGTTGAACCAACTTCCAAATTCCAATTCAGCTTTTAATAAACGTAAGGAATTCATCTTAAACTCTTTAAAAAAATATATAGAAAAACTAAAAAGATTTAATGGTAGTACATGTTGCAGATTAACCTCAATCCATTTTCTGTACGCTCAATGTAAACAATTGAAAGAAAAAATAAACTTTACACTCCATAACTAGGCATGTATTAAAAAACATGCTAAAAGGTATTTAAGTTTACAACCTATTTCATTACCTAATAAGGTAATTAAATCTATAATAAAGTGATCATATGTAAATTAAGAGATACGTTGCACCTAAATTGATAGCCTTACGTTTAGGTGCAAGTATAGATGAAATGGTTTGACTGAAAAGAAAATGGTATCACAGCAAACATTGAAGAACATTTTTGATGAAGTAAAGTGAAGAAACTTGGCTTAACGGATGAAAGATTCCATTTTAGATTACGTGCAATAGACATAACAGAAATGTCCAAGATTTTCATTTTCAATCATTACATTGGTGTTAATTCTATGAGCAGGATTTGTAAGAGGTGGAAATGAAATTTGGTCTGTATACTAAGACATAGTGGCCTTTGAATTTGTACATTTTTAGAAGTTGAAGCAGAAGGGTTGCAGAGATATTCAGTGTCAAAATACATCCATTTTTTTTATGCCCAATCAGTGTCAAAATACATCCATTTTTTTATGGTAAGTGGTGGTAAGTTATGCATTATATGAAATTGTTAATTTACAAAACGGATCTATTGGCCATTTCATGTAAATGAAGCCAATTTCAGTCGATGCTTCTCTACCTATTGTTTAACATGGTAAAAGTTGAACTTGGTGAATTGCTTAACCAAATGTTGTCTCACTCTACGACTTTTTTGCATTGTTGCTGATTGTTTAACTTTTACCATATTCACTTCCTTAAGATAATTACTAATTCACAATTTTGTATATATTTATTTCAGCGTCTTATAGATTGGGAATCGGCAGCCAACTTCTTAAAGGGGATTTACATAGCATTACAACGTAAAAGCATTATTGCTCATCTACCAAACCTAAGGGTAAGAATAATTACAAGATAACTTTAGTCTTTAAATTAACAATGTATCAATGGAAAAAGAATAGTAAACAGATTTTTATTTTCTCTAGTCACTGCTTAACATATGTTTAGCATTGCTTCTGTCTGACGGGTCATCATCTGGAGGAGGTGATGGGCAACCTTTGAACCTAACAGGCCCTCCATCTCATGAAGTGCGTATGACTCCCCCTGCCGTCTTCTCAACTGCAGTCATCAGAACTGTAGCAATGCAAATGCATTGTATGAAGGTAGGTCATTGCTTTATAATCATTAGCCATGCCCTAAAAATATTAATATTAGGTGTGTTGTGTACTTTAGCCACACCCATTTTATGTATTCATCAAAATGATTTAACATACTACCTGTATTTTCTTATTGATGTGGGCGTGTCATAAACATTAGCCTAGCCTATATTTATGTGAGTCAAATTGAGGGTGTTTCATAAGCATTGACCATGATAATGTTTATGTTAAACTATGGGTGTGCCATATATGTTAGCCAAACCCATTTTTATGTAAATCAAACTGTGGGAGTGACATAAATGTTGCCCTGGCCAAATTTTATGTAAGTAAAGCTATGGGTGTGTCATAAACATTTAAGCAAGCACAGTTTTATATTAATGGTGTGGCATAGTTGTTGGCCTTCATTTTTATTTCTATGTTAATCAAATTCTAGATGTGTCAAGTACTTGCCATATTTTTATGTCAATTGAACTAGTGTGTCAGAAACATTGGCCAAATCCATGTTTATGTTAATTTTACCATGGGTATATCAATCATTATACATACAGTACTCATTTTAATGTCAGTCAAACTAGATATGTCTTGTACATTAGCCATGCCAATTTTATTACAAAGTTCATCAGTAGCATTATGGGATCAAATGCATACAAGTTACTGTTAGGTCATCTAGTGATTTTCTATTAGCATGTCTTGCTTTTTAGAAACCCATTTATTACAATTTAGTGTTTGTTGCATTGTAAATTCTACAAATGTTATGTATATACTTTACAAATTTCTGTGCTAAGTTGTTATTGTTTTTAATTAATTTTAAAGATACATCGATTAATTTGCATAGGAAAACTATTTAGGCCACATACATACTCACTTAAAATTTAAAAGGTCCAAATTAGGAGGGTTATTTAAAGCATTGATACCTCCTTGTTTAAAGAGGTGCATAAAAATGTCACATTAAAAGGAGAGCTTATTTGAGAAGGTGCCTTCTTAACTGTGTGCATATTTGCACAAATGTGCTACCAAATTGGTCCTTCATAGAGAGATTGCCTGAGAATGATCAAAACATATTAATCAGAATGTATAATCTAACTGTGTTTTACAGAACTAGGTAATGAAATTGTTTACCACAAGAATTATAATACACATCTTTCAAAACAATATGAAGCTGATGGCAGTGTAATGCATATAGGGGCAGATGCAGACTTTTGGAAAAGGGGAGGGGGAATTTATGTTGCACTCAAAAACTCCAAACTTCTTTAAATCTACCTATATTGTTATATTAATATGAGGTGTATATTATAGTTTATATTATCATTGTAATATTATAAACATTTTATTCCTGAAATGGTTTAGATTATTCCCCGTCGTAATTATCTATTATCTAAAGACACTTCTATTTTCCGCACTATTTTTTTTATTTAATAAAAGGCAGTGTACAATTTACTGTTTGTTATGCTTTTTTAAATAATTTATAAAATGTTGCTTTTTATAGTTTTGTTATGTAATAACTCCCTCTTTAAAAGCTTTATTGTTTAATTGCTTGTTTCAATACATTTACTTAATTTGAAATAGCATTGCCATACTTTTTGTGTTACCTATTATAAGGAAGCATGATACTTGTGTTTGAAATAAAAACACCCAATGCATTGCAATAGAATATGCCAACCATTGAGTTAATATAACTACTTAGAGTGGTGTTCCAACAGATGACTTTGAACTAGGTTCCATTATCTTGGCAAAGATAATACATTTTGCTTCCAGTATTTATATTTACTCAATGATTAACTTTTTAAACCCATCATGCTTTGTTACAGATTTTTCTAAAAATAAAAAAAAACAACATAAGGGTTTAAATTGGTTTGTGTATTATGTACAAATAAGGACGCGATGATTTGACTTGAGTGTGTCAAATCCCTTATTTTTCTTTATGATTTTTGATAGAATCATTCAATGATTTTAATTGAATATAGTAATAAAAATAATGATGATAAATATTTATAATGCGCACATGTCTACTAAATATCTAAAGTTAATTCTGACTACAGGATCAAATAAATAACTACTGTAAATCAATAAAAACCTTTTTGTTGTAATTTGTCTTTACATTTTACATTTTTTGCAATTATAAATATTTTTAGAATGCATTATTTAATATTTATTTTTTGCTGTTTATGTATTTGCGATGAAATTTGCATCTTGAATTAAAATGTTCTATTTATCAACTGTCAATCAATAATTTATGCATGAATATCAAATATTATCTTCTTCCTAACCAATGAATTGTGCACCGCTTCCTCCTCCCTAATTTGCATAATATATCTAATTTGCATAATATATCTAATTTGCATAATATATCTATAATGCATGCATGAAGTACTAGGTCAACATGCCCAAAAATCTACAACAATAACTATTTTAACTATTTTTCTATAATTTTGTATCATATATAATAAATGAAATTAGATTAAAAATACTAATTAAAAAACAATATAAAACCAGACAAATTTATAACTGATAATCTTTTGAAACTGTAATGTATAAATATACATATTTTACGAATTAAAAAAAATATTCTCTATTTAATTTTTTTTTCTAATTTCTAAATAATTTAAAAAGAATGGTATATTAGTATCGTATAATTTAATATAAAAATAATAAGGTATATATTTTAAATATAGAGTGAAATAAAATATGTATATTATATGTTACTATAATAACAATAGCTTTCTGCTAATACAAAGGTTTCTTTTTATAAAGATGCAATATTATTATTATCCTAAATTTTGAAAGCATCTTTCAAGAAACCTTCAAGCACTGAAAATAAATCTACTTGTTTAAGACCTTCTGTATATTAATCCCTACCCTCTGCTGTTACCCCCTTACCCCATCCCCTTGCTATGTTCATCTTCTCTTACCCTTTGTAGGATGAAGATATCATTCGTGATTTTCCCTTCATTTGTTCATTCATTCATCCATTCATTTGTTTGTATAATGCAGTTTTGTTGAAAGTTCAGCTAAATAATGCATTTATTTTAATTATATAATTTAACCAATTTTATTTATTTCATAATTGCTATGTAAAGATATTTTTAAACATTTTTTTTTAATACATAATATTTTAGGTCAATATTCTGATGTAAATGGAGTTGATTTTATTTTTTTTTCTATTTTTTAAATTTATAAACATGTGCTCCCTTCAGTTAAAACTAATTTGAAACTTGTATTTCAAATAATATCGTAAATAGAATAGCTATAACATTAAAATTGCAAAAATAAATTTAAAAAAATTTCAAATGTAGTTTAGTCTTG
>JAOTQE010069336.1:0-17222 GCA_025631205.1 Nesometra sesokonis
AATTTCTGTCTATTTTTGTGAATATCTCAAAATGGCCCGGCGTACAACACGACTCATTTTGTCACGACACCTCACATATTTGTGTTTCCTTTATGCAAGCTATTTAAAATTTTGGTGTCATATACAAATTTTAAATGATCATACTGACCTTGTTAGCAGCATCGGGAGTAGAGGTGGTAAAAAAGTGTAAGTAAAAAACATGTGGTTGCTCGATGCAAAATGTTGGTGCCCTTTAGAGTTTTGAAGACGTCGCACAGTATTATCATTGCTAATCAGTTCCACAAATCAATACCAATCATTTTTATTTTGCTAGCCCATTTCACATACCAAACAACTACTTATACTGTACCAATATTATTATATACTCAATGATCTTACATACTTAAAAATTTAAACTGTGTCTACAGCATTATGCATAGTAAAAGTACATTAATTAAACAAATATTTATTGGATTACCAATTTAAACTAACAACTCCTCCAGAATTTTTTTTTAATAATTTATAAATTAACGCTCTAAGTCATCTACTTATAAACTCTAACTAATTGACCTAAACTCATTTAACTTCAATCATGTGATTTGTGTTTGTGAAATAGTATATTTTTATGACTTTCCAGAGCCCTTATTTTTGTGTATAAAAGTTAAATGGCTTTGTCTTATAAATGCCCATTGAAAGTTTATTTTATAAATATAGCAGCAGTAATGAAATAATATCTACTACTTTCTGTATCTAATTAAAGGTATTAGTTATTTTCTTGAATAAACTTTAACCTGCTTTCTTTTAAGTGGTACTGCAACCCTTTATGAACCTTACAATTCAGTAAATAGGATATGACCTACTATGCAGTAATGAATGTACCTAACATCATGTGATAATTTATGTCAAATACAATAACAAAAGTCATATTTCCATGTCAGTTGATAGAAATTATAGGTTCATCTTTTTTATTACATGAATAATTGATAGTGTCTTGTTACAATTTTGCAGGTAATTAGTTGATTTAACCTAAGTTTTTCATCATGTCCATTAATAAGCATAATTATAATATACACTGATGATATTGGGACAATGGTCAACAGCCCAACTTACTACTTAGATTATGTCTGGTTCCAAATAAATAAATCTTTTATGAGACTTAATTTAGAAGCAATGTCTGTTTTGTTTTTTTTTTTTTTCAACTTGAGAAAACCATGTATCTTACTAGGCAGGATTGAATCCTAAACCTGGGTATTGCATTCAAAGAAGCCAGAGTATTTTTTTGTGGGAAAAAGTAATATTAATGATTTAAACCAATACTTGCACTGTAATTTGTATTTGGTTTGTTTTTCATTTTATTTTGCCTGTCCTTTAATTGTATGTTTGCACTTTAACCTACAATAAATTTTGTCTGAAATTGCTACAGCTATGTTTTTTTTCTAGTTTTGGTAATGTGACAAATATGGTAGCTTGATTTTGGTACAATCACTATCCTTGCTTATTGTTTATTGAAGTTTTTAAACACTTGAAAGGTTTTGTCAAACTTTTGTGGGTAAAAAAAATCACTCATAACTATAATAATGTGTAATGGTAATGTTTAATAAAACCAATAAAACTAAGAACTTTATATAAGGCCTACACCTATTGTAACAGTAAATGTTTCCCAGTAACAAATGACTATTTTCAAGCTAATCATTTCCATTCTTCCTGCTTTTATGGTCTTTATTGGTATGCAGTCTAGATCTGGGGATTTTTTTCTCCATTAATTTCAGAGCACTTTCTATGTCCTGTATTGTTATTTCTTCTTCTGTTCATCTCCTACCTTCCATTGGTTCCTTTACAGTATCCGTTTTGCCCCTCTGCTAACTTCATAAATTTCCAGATAGTATATACATTGAAAAATATTAACCTATAAGGTAGTTAATTTGAATAAACTTGAAGATGTATACAATAGTGCATATAATTAGATTTTCCCCAAGTCTATAGTTATTGCTGGTATATTTGTATTCCTTTCAATTTTGTGAAGGATCCCACCAGCAGGTGATATTGTCCAGGTATGACAATCCACCTATTATGGAATGCAATTGGTGCCAAATGATTTTCCTTTCTGAATATCAAGCTATATCACTGTCTTGAACCAAGACACAAGTACACATAACATGATAGATGTTTAGCATGCTCAGAGATCTTGAGGGTTGCTCTATGTATTTTTATCCATCAGTGCCACCTTAATCTAACAAATCCATTGACTCTACTTTTATTATATTTTTTTTTAATTTAGGAAAGACAGATAACATCAACAGTGAGAAAGGCAAAGAGCAATAGGGTTTGTGCTGATTTGAACTCGGATGACAGCTTTGATGAAGATTGGTAAATTATAGAGAGTATCAGATGCACTATACCACAATTATTTCACATTGTTTCAAAAAAGTTGAATGCACCTTGGAACCATGAAGCTAAGCCAGTGACCAGGGTTTAGAAAATTTGCAAATGTGATGAGTGGGCATGTAAGTGAATTGTAACCATAGTGGCCCTGCATGCCGTACATGAACAACCCTCGGTATTGTATTCTCTATGGTATTGTTTACCATGAACCATCTGCAAGAAAAGTGCCTATGTGTTCATGTGCCAGGCACGACAGTAGTTGATGGTGATATAAAACTGGAAAATGATAGTGTCTTGCTTCTATCTCAGGGGCAGACCAGCAGAGTTGGATGTAACCCAATGCTAGATAGAGGGGGCCCGGTGCAAAATTTTGTGTTGTTTCTAGGGGTTTAGGATCTTCCCCAGGCCTGTTTTTAAACATGATGCACTTCTTGGGTATCTGAGTGGCGATTTTCACAGATACTATATTTTTCAAGATAATATTTGTCCAAGTCAAGCAAAATTGTTTTGAACAACAGAAAATTAAAAACCAGTTAGCCAATGTTTTATAATAATGTACTAATACATACCATACATGTCATTGTGTTGTAAAATTGATTTAAGATTTGTTTAAATCAGACATATATAATAATAATAATAATAAATAAGAAACAAATATAAGCTATTTTGTAAATTAGTAATTAGTCAATAACAAAACTTCTGTATCTTTTTCGTTGAGTAGTGACGTAAAAGGACACAGTAGTTTTTCATGCTAATTTTGGAGCTTCCTTAATAGTAACCATTTTTTTAATTGGTTTTCTTTGTAGTAAATGTAAATCCCATCGATTTAATACGCCAACTTTCAGATCCCTGTTCTTTCATTGAAATTTAATGAAACAATTTGTTCTTTTTAAATTTGTAAATAATAAATAATTTATTGCTTTTAGATGAAAATAATGTAATATTATTTGTTTTACAGTCTCATTGCTGTTAATATAATTCTACCCTTTACATTTTGTTTTGGCTGCTTGGATGTTCCTCAGTGGCATACTCTTGGCAGTGTGGATGTGGTTTTTTTTTGTTGGTAACAATCAAACTGGTTGTGTAAGTGATTTTGTCGGTTGAGCACCCACATTGCCAAATTCACAGATATTTCCTGTTCCTTGCCTTTCTAATTATTATACTAAAACAAATCACTTTATTTTACTTCACTTATTACCAAGGCCTCTAAGTGCTTCACAATATTAGCCAGTCAGTGGAACAATGCCTGTGGAATGCAATCCATTCATAATGTTACGACATTTTTATCCCACACACTTCTCCTGGATTGAGAGTGGCCATGTGAGTGAAGTGCCTTTGCCAAGAATACAAATAACTGCAGTATGATATTTGAACTCCCGACCTCTATTGGGGTCTGATCTACAAACGTGCCATAACTGTCATTTCTCAATTGTACAGAGGCAAGTCAAATGAACCATAAGTTGCAAAGCTAGTTAATTTTTCAACAATAGGCAGCAACAAGAAAATGTTCAAAGTTTTCAATATTATTTCAGAAACACAGTTTAAACATTCAATTCTCATCCTACATTAATAATTTTCAGATATATGATCAATAAATGTTCAAAATGCAATTTAAAACGACCCTGCTTTGTCACAGTATAACGATAAGCATTTTTAATACAGTTTTCTCAAAACTTACATTGTAAATATTAAATAATTTATTTATGTCTTTATATTATTAAAAGTTCGAACTTTGGTGTTCGTAACTTTGCAAGGAAACATATGAAACTAATTTGTTTTTGAATGTTAAAGAGAATGTGTAGTTTCGTAATTCATAACTAACTCAATTTTCATTTTTTCGACTTATTACTTCTTTGGCTTGGCTCTGCCACAATTGATTATTATTGTTGATTATTAGAGCAACTTCTGTCTATTTGCAATGATTGACAGTCATCTCATCTCCACTTTCATGCTGAGACTTTCCATTTTCTTCAATGTGGGATTCCTCACTTACTTTCACCAACTTATAACAGAGAGTAACTCCCTCCTTATATTATTAGCCTCTTTTCTGCAGCCCTCCCATCCGATCTCAAATTTGTAATCTATATGTAAATAGTCCATATTTTGATTCCTTTTTGTTGTACATATTTATTGTTTATAATATTGATCGATGGCATCTACAGCGAATAAAATCGACTTGAATTGATACTTTCCACATTGTTATCGGCTCTAAAAACCATCTGTATCACCATCATTTTTGTTTATGTTTAAAAACACATTTAAAAAAATAACCACAACAACACTTATATTTAGGTCTTTGACTTTTAATAACGCAATCCAAGCTAACAAACAACAGGGTATGTAACATATACTCTAAAACAGTCTAATAACGCAGGTAGATTACAATCCATTAACTTTATACGCTTAGTGTATATTACAGTCACGTGGCAGAAAAACAAATTATATCATCTTTATTTTAATATTTGATACACTAATCTTGTACAAACATAGGTCTATATAATGAACTATACCTAATGATATCAAAAATTATATTATTAATAACAAACTTAGTACAGTATATACCGGTAGGAAGGCATAGGTCCCAAGTTGTAAAAACCGAATTCCTGTAGATTTTCTTGTGGTTGTCCGTACACCATTTGTAATGTGTATAATTCATAATAATAATGTGTGTAAATTATCCTTGTTAAAAACACATTGTTTATTATGAAAGGGAAGTTTCTGATTTTGTCACTGTTAAGGTGCCATTACTGGTAAAAAAAAACATTGCTAAACTTCACATTTCCTTATTGTCAATCAATATTTTGAAAAAAATAGGCCAAAATTATGGTCTAATTGTGAAAATTTTTCAAAACCTGGAGAATTTCCTGGAGAAAACTAAAATCCGGGAGAAAATTTGATAATTCTGGGAGCCCGGGAGATGATCCAAATTTCCTGGAGACTCCAGGACAATCCTGGAGACTTGGGAGCTCTGGGAAGGTAGTTTTATTTAAAGGTATTATTAATACATTTAACATTAATAAATTATATGTAATCCCTTCTAATAACAGATTGATCCTTACTGTAATAGTTTGTTCAGTGTTCTTGGGATGGAAACGCTACAAAGTACACATTTAATTTTAATTGTGTACAGGTCATAATTTATTTCTTCTTTACTGCTCGTTCGTCAGGTTCTTGACCTTCGGATTTGTCTTCTTTGCTTATATTTCTATCCATGAACTAACATTGAAATTAATTAGTTAATTAAATTTATCTATATCTGGTTTAATTCTTAGTATATTTTCTCGTTGGACTCGTAAAAACCTCCCAACATTAGCTTTTCATTTCATGTCTTCCGTTTGTCTGTCACATAAAATGTTAAAAATTTGCGACGTTTGGAGGGTATGCTTTTTGCATATCGTTTCTAATAATCTGCATCTTTTAGGTGTTGCTTTAAATATTTACGAAAGAAAAACGAATATAATATAATAATAATAATTCATTCCAAGACATAAACAATATTTGTGTTGCCCAAGGCGACAGACCGAAAATCACGTTCTTTTTCCATAGGCCTATTTCCCGATTGTTTTGATTAACATAAAACTATCCCGTAATAAAAACGAAGTTATCCACAAAATATAAGGAATGAATGGAGTTGACCCCAAATTTAACTATAGAAAATACTGTTTCTTAAAATAGAAAGTGCATACTAAAAATCATTTTCCCCGATTTAAGTAAATCTGCATGCTTGGGCAACATAAAGATTTTTTAGGTCTAAAAACTTCAAATAAAAACATTAATAAACTTTTTTTCACTACTAAAACTGTATAATATAGATATATTTAAATCTATAAATATTGAAACCGTTATGTTTGAAGCCTATTAACCACAGCGACGTATGTTTGTACGTTCTGAGACTTGCAAATGGCGCAACAGTGTAACGACAGATCATTGCAATTTGCAGATGTCTGTATATTGTAAAACATGTGAATCACGTCGACAAGTGTGTTCATGCACATGTTTGTTTAGATCTTTGTGAAACAGCGTAAACTGGGTTGGGTAGGCCTACTGCCTCCATTGTGTTAAATCACTACCTACTTACCTACTTTAAGCTGTGAATCGCCTTTAATCAAAGATGGTCAATGTTTGTGTATATTGTTTATTCAAGCTCAGCAACTTTTCCCTTGTTCCTTATGAAGGCATGAACGCCACTTTTCATTTTAAAGTGCGCCGGTTTCTGTGACTTATTGGCAGTTCTTAGGATTTAATTTTGATTTTTTAATGTAATTTGCAATATATCTTTGGCTTGTTGTAATGCATGACGCGATGTTAGCGCAAGGCATTGTTCTCATACTCTTTACAAATAATATATTGTATTTAGATGGTGTTGTATACCGGTATTGAAGCAGGATGTTATACATACATTATGCTTTACATTATAATATTATTGATATACAATATATGGTTATATCATTGTATGCGATACGTATTGCATTTTTTCCGCTAACCCTAATTATGTAGAGCATACAATATTTTTGTTATCACCAGATCCGAAAAAATCCAAGTCGTTTAGAACACATATAGTAATGAAAGCGAAATAAGCTATTATAAATGTAAATCCTGTAGCCTTGTTAAGCTTGCCTCGTCGTAAGAAAAATAAAATGACCATTAAAAACACTGTGGCAAGTAGCATAAGAGTTGTGAAGACAAGGCTGGTCGATTGGACATCAACAGTGCCTTTGAAGTCTACGAAGACCGTTTGGATAAACCATGGCAGGCCTAGACAGATCAAGATGTCAAATATATTGCTGCCAATTGAGTTGGAGATTGCCATTGCACCGTAACCTGAAAAAAAGACATTTGCTTGCAATGTACGGTATCGTATTAATTATGTACCGCCGCTTGGGTTTTCGCAATTGTATAATCACAATTTATGAGACCCGCAGCTAGTTATGCTATACTGTTATCTCCTTCTTTGAACACTATTTCCTTTGATGATGTCATACCACTCGCAAGCTGTTCGCTTTTTATTGCTGTCCTCTCTTCATTTATCCATGGCCCATGATGGTACGAGAAGTGTGACAGCATCACTAATTTGGTGATGATATAAAAGGTGTAATTACATCACCCATATGACAGCATAAGAAGTGAAATGGCCTAATGACATAATTACAGAAAAAAATGTGTAATGGCATCAATAATATGATAGCATAGGAAATGTAAACGTGATGGCACAAGACAACATCGTAATAAACGTTTTTATCATATAAAACTCATGACATCAAATATTAAAAACTAAACATCAGTGGCGCAGCAAGAAAGGGGAAGGGGTCCTTGCCCCTTAATATTTTGAGGACAAAAATATTTCTAGTAAAAGATTGATAATTTGATTTGTATTAAATTGAGAAACTTTTCAAAATTATTTATAACATAAGAGTATCATTTTCAATCATCTAGAGGTACTACATTCTAAAAGTTTCCCATATCGGCACAACCCTATGGAATTGAAATGGATGCCTTGTTTTCTTTAAATGAAGACATAGTCATATCTGGATTCATTTAAATTGGAATACTTAAATTTTAATGTGCAAGAGTGCCGTTTCTGAGCATCTAGAAGTGCAGTGTTCTACAATTTCCGTAGTGTCTCAGCCACGACCATGGTGGGCTGAGTTAGGTTAAAGCACTCCCACCTGATGCCCTAAACATGTCTGGATCCGCTTGTGCCTCAGGAACCCCTTCAATACATCCCGATTACTGGCTTGAGAGCTGCCACGTTGAAAGTGAACACTATCAAAAACCAGCTTCAACCGAAGACCACGCGTTTAATAATAGGGCTCGGACATCAATTAACCACATTATAGCGTGCCATTTCCGAACATATAGAGGTTCTCTATCATCACAAAATGTCGCATCTCGATTCAGATTTTTCCATTGAAAATGATGCGTTAGTTTTGTCCTCATTGTTAAATGTTCGTTTTGAACTTTCAAGTATTCCTGGTCCACTGCGCACTGTGTTGTTGTACGCTACCATTGCATAACCAAGACGGGGGCTGGAAATGGATGGCGGGACATGGAAAGCGGGACATTTTGATGGAGTCTAATGTGTATTTTCAATGGACTCTATGTTTCGAATGTGAAATAGGCCTAACTAGATTTTTCCTGGAACCTTGAACCCGAGCCGGGGCACTTGGCGGCCCCTGGCCCTCAACTTAAACTGGCTGCGCCCCTGAACCTGTACTGTAGGATGTCTCACACTATATTAAAGGATCAATATCAGAACGTAAAACAGTTACATACCGTCTCTTGCAGCCAGTACACTGGCCATGGCATCTGGAATGCTTGTACCAGCAGCTAGTAGTGTCAGTCCCATGATGGAATCGTCAATGTCAAATGTATCACCTATCAAAAAGTAAAAGTACGTGGTTGACTTGTACCTCTAAATATGCTAGTCATCCATGCTTGTATTAGATTAAAACACAATATGATAGAGCGTTTCTAAAATACTTGAGAGTCACATTCGAGCTGTAAGCCTACATTCGTAAACAATCGCCATCGTCATAGTCTCGCCATCCTCATCTCTTAAACACATTAAAAGTAAATACAAACATGATTATGAGAACTTACCAATAATTGAAACCATCCACACCAGCACATAAGTCAGTATCCCAATATGAATCACGGACATTAAAAAAGTGATCATAAACCAGCTCTTCCAACGTTTCCGACGACAGTCTGGTACAGTCAGGAAGAACGTTAAATATATTGGTAGCGCTAACAACCATATACAGCGACTAGTAGCATCGTCCGGAATAGCTAGAACATGCGCTTCGTCTTCCGAAGATCCTTCTGTGGTATTTACAACTAATGGAATTAAACATTAACTAAAATAGTTACAACATCCCTAGTTAAAAATGTTTTGAAAGGACTGCGTAACAATTCAATGGGTACGTAGGTAGCATGGTTGTTGGTGACAG
Organism: Nesometra sesokonis; assembly: GCA_025631205.1. Taxonomy (NCBI): domain Eukaryota; kingdom Metazoa; phylum Echinodermata; class Crinoidea; order Comatulida; family Antedonidae; genus Nesometra; species Nesometra sesokonis. The sequence goes on from JAOTQE010069336.1 coordinate 9,312, forward strand.
TTGTGGCGCCAGCGGGGGCGGGGAGCGGTAGTTTGGCAGGGCCTCCCGTCGGGGAAGGCTGCTTTGTCGGGGATAATCATAAAAAATACTCCCCACCCCCTCCACGTCGGGGATATCCTGGCGCCACCCTAGTTGGTGATAGTGATTTGGTGGTGATAATTATGACGTGGAAGCTAGACGCCTATGGATTCGACATATGGTGGTGGTCGTGGTGATGTGATGACCACGACCACGTAGGTCTATGTATGCAAAACCATGAAGTAAATAAATTAAACAAATGTACGAACCAGTATCGTTGTCATTACTATGATGTCCGTTTATATATGAAGGTAGAGCTCTTACACTGCAGTCTGCGTCTGCATTGACATAAAACGTATTTCCATTTTTCATTAGTATACCAGACTTTTCTTGGTCTTCTGTTAACAAAGTTCTTTCAGAAATTTCTTTGGTTATATTAAAAGTGTGGTTTGTAAAATTCTCCAAAGAATCGTTGAAATACATAATTAAGATGTAGCCGATGTATAATATTAAAAATATGAAACCATCGTACCTAAAATTTAGAAAAGAAAATGATGTAGTCAGTGACACCACTAAGACAAATTGTTACGCGCGCGTGCATAATTCCCCTTCTCACATTCACGATTTTTGCAACGAAAGAGCACGATTTTTCAAAATTGAAAACTCATTTATACCCCTCCTAGATTGCATCTAGGGGCGGATACAGAATTGTCATTTAGTTGAGGACTTAAATCCAGATTTTGGTATTGAAAAGCAAAAATAAAAAAAAAACCTTGCTTGAAATAACAGGTCCGCGTCCGCCTTTGCCTCTTAGGAGTCTCTATATGAGGCCGTTGTACATCTATATTTAAGTTGTCCGTTGTAATTTTAAATATATTGATTGTAATACCAAAAAAAAATCCGGGTCAATTTTAGGAGGTGAGGGCTTAGGCCTATTACCCCCCTCCACACACACACACACTTAAATCCGCCACTGGCATCCTACTGGATCTTGATGCCATTGTAATGGAGCACGATTTTTTTTTGGAATGTTAAAAAAATAGTAGTCGTGAAAAAAAGGTCTTTGTCTACTGTAGTGACTTTGTGTGATTAGCGTAACGTTAACGTCGTTTGTCGTGACGTGTCTTGTGCAAACGACATCTATGACGCGCCAAGATATCACTACGGTGTTGAGACGTTTAATATAACACGCCGAGGATACCATGGAGACTGTAGTTTGTATCGTGCGACTCTTCCGGGGCCGGCGGAAGTTTTTGAAAGTGAGGTGGCCCAGGGGCGGATCCACAAATTTTCAAACGGGGAGCGGGAGGCATACACCAGATTCATTTTAGTGGGAAGAGCACAGAAAAGTGACTGCGCTAGGGGGTATGTTTGGGAGGGGGAGGATCACCCTCCCATAGAAGATTTTTGAAAATAAACCTCTAGACGCTCATACAGAGCATCTTGGACTATACATTTGAAAAGTGGGGATCCCTGTTCAAAAAAATGTGGAGACAAGTTACTTTTCTCTCTACATTTTTAACTCTTTTAAAGTTTTATGACGGGGGAGGAGGGTGGTGGGGGCACGGGCAAGTATAGTGTAAATTTAATACATTTTGCTGTTTATAGGAAATAAACGTTTTTATAGTAATAAAAACACCCAATGAGAGGGTTTTTTAGTAGGCCTAGGCTATACCTCCAGGAAATCGATTTGGTGGGCCCCTTGAAGGTTCCCATGCACACTGATATACATGTAGTAAACAGGGACACAACAGGATGGAATGAAGGGTGTGGGATCAGACTTGCGAAAACGAAGCGAGCATTTTAGGCTGGGGAAGGGAGCTGCCAAGGGCCACCGGTCGGGGGCCAGAGGCCGAAGGTCCCGGAAAAATAAGTTATTTTATATGCTTAGAAACACATAAGAGGCCATCAAAATGCTCCGTTTTCCAAATCAGCCTGTCTTGGTTTCGAAGTTCGGACTTGCGAGCGAAGCGAGCAATTTTGGCTGGGGCCAGGAGGCCGCCGAGGACCCCGGTTGGAGTCAAGGGGCCGAAGGAAAATTTTGCATTTATATGCTAAAAGCCACATTACAGCCCATGAAAATGTCCCGTTTTCCATATCAGCCTGTCTTGGTTTCGATGTTCCGACTTCCGAGCGAAGCGAGACATTTTGGCTGGGGGCCGCCGAGGGCCCCCATCGGGGTCGACGGGCCAAAGGCCCCGGAAAATTCTGCGTTATGCTTAAAGACACATTAGAGTCCATAAAAATGTTCCGTTTTCCAGATCAGCCTGTCTTGGTTTTGAAGTTCGGACTTATCAGCGAAGCGACCAATTTTGGCTGGAGGTCAGGAGACCACAGAGGGCCCCTGGTCGCGGTCGAGGGGCCGAGGGCCCCGGAAAATTTTGCGTTATGCTAAAAGACACTTTAAAGTCCATCAAAATGTTTTGTTTTCCAGATCAGCCTGTCTTGGTTTCGAAGTTCGGACTTGCGAGCGAAGAGAGCAATTTCGGCTGGGGGACCAGGGGACCACAGATGGCCCCTGGTCGAGGTCCTAAGGCCCCGGAAATTCTACGTTAATTTATATGCTAAAAGACACATTAGAGTCTATCAGAATGTCCCGTTTTCCAGATCAGTCTGTCAAGGTTTAAAAGTTCAGATATGCGAGTGAAGCGAGTATTTTAGACTGGGGCCGCCGAGAGCCCTCGGTTGGGCTCCAGGAACCGAATACCCCGGACAATTTTGCCTTATTTTACATGCTAAAAGACACATTAGAATCCATCAATCTGTTCCGTTTTAAAGATCATCTCCCACATAGAAAATTGTTGAAAACGATAAACCTCTAGACGCTGATACATTGGACTATACAGTCCAAAAGTGGTGATCCCCACACAAAAATATATGTGGACAAGTGTTTTTCTCTTTACAATTTTTAATCTTTTAATTATTGTTTTGGTTGATTACGGGGTGGGGGAACGTGTACCCATCCTCCACCCTGTCTGATCTGATTTGGATTACGTGAAACCATAAATTTATTCATTTAAACAGTTATATTTGTTTAATGCTATACAATAACTAATAGAAAACGATGCGCTTAAAAAACAGTAGTACCTCTCATGTATTAAGTAAAAAGCAAATCTTACTTGCTTATTGTAGGACAGATCCAAGGAAGCTAGTAAATTGCAAACCGAATGCAATGGGCGTGGATCCAGGGCCTGCCTATGGCCTCTCATATTAAACACTGAATGTGATTCAGGCAATAATACTGAAATTAGATTAGAATGTGGTGACGAATCAGCTGCTTTGCAGTGTTGAATGATGTAACTTTTTGAGCCTCTCCTCGCATAATTTACAATTTTAATGTGTAGATGTAAGTGTGATGGAAGCCATTTGTTTAAATCATGTGCACCTCTTGAGACAAGAAGACTGTAAGACTATTTGATGGTTAAATGATACATAAACTCTACGGCAATCTTTAAATCTACTTTAATCCCCATGGTCTAGTCTGAGGTGAGAAAATTTTAAGAAACTTGGATTTCTAGGTGCTGAAAAACGACAGTTTAATACTTAAAGTGTATATCTGTCATTTTGAACATTTAGGGATCTTCGTAAACATTATATGTTCCGCCAAAAAGTGGGGGACCCGGGTCCCTGCGCCCCCCCCCCCCCGGTTCTGCCGGCCCTGTCTGGTGTCAGAAAGGTTTTTCCAGCACATTGACCACCTGAGAAAAGGTCTCCCTATTTAACACTACTGTTCGTGCTGTCCATAACTGGATAACGTATGGGCGATGTCTTTGCCAAGGACCATGTCTTTGACGTTCCTTGGCTAATAAATATCAAGCCTAATATTTGGTTAATGATTTTCTTCTGGTATAGCAGCAACGTGCATGCGTGTTTGAACATGGTGACAGTACAACATTCAATATTTAATGGTGCTTTTTTGTCATGAATGTGATTGTTTCTCTAATGTTAAGCTAGTTCATGTGCTAAACTTGTACTTTCTTTGTCTTTCTTTATCTTTTTAAAATCGTAGTACGTCGAATTTTAATATTTGTAAATCATATTACGTCGTAACTCTGCCGTAATAATTTGTAGAAATGTTGTCGCACTTTCGCATTTGTCGTCATGCATCTTGACGGCGTCCCCTAGTAGTGTCATAGCAAAACACAAAATGTAACGTTATTGAGGACGAATCACTGATCGGGCGGAAATTTTGAACTTTTCAAAATCGTGCTCCAACGTACCAAAATTCGCGAATGTGGGAAGGGGAATACAGAATCATTGAACGTGTGCGTTGTGCGCTCTTTTTTGCAGTAGTGTTACTGACGCAATGATGGTTGCTTCAATGTACGAAGTATGTCCTGCATAAATTGAAACCTCAATTTAAACGGGGTACACTATCGACAACCCATTAAATACGAGAACTTCAAAACAAGGGGTCCACCGGGCGGTCAATAATTGAACATTACATCCGGAGGCACTATCCTATTTAAAATGTGAGATTGAGCTCTTTACCAACGGTAAAAGTAACAAAATGTAGACCATAATAAGCCATCACAAGATTTTAATAGTGATTATGATTTAAATTTACTTTTTGAAAGAAAAATATCCATATCATAATAATCTTACCATTTTACAGAGCTATCGTAAATTGATAGAACAAGAGCACATATGCTGATCACGTAAAATGTGGAGTCACGGAACATTGGCCAAAATACCAACTGTATAACCTTTAGAAACAATATATATACCGTTGTTAAATGAAGTATTTTATTTTAAATGTTAAGGTTATTATGAGGCGTTTATGAAATAAAAAAATGAAACTACTTCAAGAGTCACTTACAAAGTTAAAGGATTGCTTGAAATGCTTAAATTATGTAGTTTGTTCACTGGCCTAATAATTTGGAGAAAAATATCCTCATTTAGTGTACATTAATTATATTTATTGATATACTTATAGTTAAAACACTAACTTGACTTACCATGCCGGCTAAGAGACCACAAATCCCGATTATAAAAAGTAGATTAAACACCGCCGATCCCAAAATTGTTCCTAATCCAATTTCGCCCTTAGTAATAAAGACACCTAAAATGAAAGATTTCAGAGTCAGTACGGAGCATTAAAATGCAGCTTCATTTAGAACCTTGGTAGGTCGTTCATAGAAGCGGTAGCAGCAGCGGTAGTATAGAAGTAGAAGCGGTATTAGAGGAACTAGTAGCGGTATCTTTCTTAAAATTTGGATTTCTGGAATCAACCCTACGTAGTGAACCACTTTAAGCAGTCCTGCTTATGGGTCTCCCCTCTCCCGCTCTATCCAGCCCTTCCGCTAATTTTAGATCTGCCACTAAAACTGTTGCATTGTCGTTGATTTAAGGAGCGATATGATTTGTCATGGTACACACCTTTGTTTTTGTTTGGTTACAATAAATGCACACAGAGACAGATGATCCCATTGTGATGAGTAGTAATTTGGAAGGCACCGGCCAAATATTAAGTAGTACCATTCAGAATGTTCCGTTCGGTGGGGGGGGGGGGGGTCACTCGTCCCCATCCCCTTTTGACTTGAGAGAATATTGTTTTCACCTAAAAAACATCCTTTTGCAATAAAATGGACCTCTCACCGAACGGGGCCCTTGCTCGACCCCCTCTCAAAAATCCTGCCCCACCCCCCCACTTGCATTTTTCATCTCAGGCACCCGAATTAACTCACCAATTAATGACGTAAACAGCTCTGGCGCTGAACTTCCTGCAGCCATGAAGGTGGCACCAGCAACATCAGGGGCAAGGCTAAGTCCTTTAGATGATATAATATAATTATAATAATAAAACAATGGAGGAAAGCCAATCATTTTAGTATTTGTTATAGCTGATGTTAATAACTAAATAAGAATGATTGACCGCAATGAGAAATAATGATAAAACAGAATATGACCCTTTAGCCTCATCTTAAAGAGGACCTAAATTATATTGTTCACAAGTCCTTTAAGAGGTTAAGTTTAAACATACGGACATTGAAAAATTCCCATTAGTGGAGTGTGTTAGGGCTAAATATAGGCTGTTTGGTTATATCAAAAGCACCGGATTTTGTATATAGGTTGCCCACACCATACCATTTCGATTTCTGCTGGGCACCAAGAACATTGACCCCCAGGGGTCACATAATTTGCATAATAAAAATGCCGGCCATTTTCTAATAATAAAAATGCCATATCTTCAAAACCATTGATCATAAAAAGATGACATTTGTGTCAAATAAATACATATTTATATTAGCTATAATTAAACATTTGTTCAAGAAACGACCAGAAACTATACTTTTGACCTTTGACCAAAATGTACATACATTGCAATAACTCAGCAACGAGTCCTCGTAGAGCTTTGGTTTTTGCGCCAAAATATTCAGAACATATATTTTGCTATTCGCCTTAATGGAATATTTTGTCCAAAGTTGACCGGAAAAGCCATTATTGACCTTTGACCTATATTTTCCATACAGATGCATAAATCGGCTTAATTCTTTGATGAAACCATCATATCTTCTAAACTACTGTTCATAAAAATATAAAATTTGTGTCAACTTGTCCAGAAAATACATGTTCATATTTGATCTAATGAAATATTTTTATGAAAAACGACCGGAAATACTAATTTGACCTCTGACCTCAATTCAAGGGCATTATTTTAACTCGTAATGAGTCATTATAGGTTTTTGCTTCTTTCTAATAGATAGAATAGAGATGGTTGTCTTGCTATTAAACAAATCATCGGAGGACCTCCAGAGACAGAAGAACCCTTACTTTGTTGACTATGTGGCAAAGGATAGGCCTAACAGCTAACATACTAGCCACCTTTCAGATCCGTTTGCGGATAAGAATTATTTACAACATAATGTAAAATCAGGGATGAGTCCACATGAATAGAAATGTATGACTGGATGTCACATTTATAAAATCAACTTTACGAAAATCCTATAAATAATTAAACAAACATACATAATTCTTTATAACTAATGATGTAGCCAGTATTTAAGTTCGGGAGTTACATTATTGCAAACACATTTAGTAAGTAGTAAGTAAAGTTAGGATGGGGACATTAGTTAAGTCCCAGCAGAAATTAGGCAGAGAGATGAGAAAATGTTGAAATTCTGCAAAGTCATGAGTTTCACACCTACTAGAACATATATTCGACCAGTACAAGAGAAAGGATTCATCACTGACCATTATAGTTGTCTCCATGTCAATCAGAAATATCATCAGTTTGTTGGTCACTGCCCTCCACACAGCTACAGTAATAATGTTGAGAGGTCTTCCAAATCGATTTTCATATGGAACCTGAAATGGATGGCATTGGCGAAGATTGATCCTTGCCACAATAGTATTTGCCATCAAAATTATCGACAGTAACAAGGAGTGGAGGTCCTCACTTGGAGTCTTGGAGTCAGGACGGAAGTTTCTTCTTGATTGTGTGCATTCCAATTCCAATAAATGATCTTTACGCGTGATATGAAAGAAATCTTGGTTTCCTTGTGACTGTATTAGTTTTCCAGTCCTTAATGTCTAAAGAGGGCTGGATTTTGCTTTCTATCTCTGTTGATACTCATATTTTCTTGCATTAAGAAGCAGTTCATCTGCAACCACTCTCTGTCATGTGACTAGGGGCGTATCCAGGAATTGGCGAGGGGGTGCTCAAACCTGGGTTCGATTTTTAAAATTCCAATTGACACGCTTTTTATAGTGTGAATTACGATTTTGTGGTGCTTTTACCTCACAGTATACTCCTTTTACTCTGAAGGTGTGCTCATTTCCACTGTGGGAGATGCTCGAGGCCCAAGTTTTCTGAACTCTATCCTAATATTGTTGTCTTTGTGCCTCCGAAGGAGTGGGGGAGGGGGTAAAACCTGAGCACCCCTGGATACG